>OVBE01015759.1:0-11293 GCA_900406425.1 Iberis pinnata | reverse complement strand
TTACGTGAATGCATAACATTTTACGTGATCATACATGTGTATACGTATCATTCACGTAAATGCATATCTAGGAAGAAAAGGAAAGTACTTTCCTTTTAGTTTATTTTCTACATCAATAGAATTAGGAAAGTAAATATCATTAATAAACATAAAATTTTAAATAAATCAAATAAATATTTCTTTTGTAAATGTATATGAGCATAAGATTGTAATTCTCTTAGGCTAAAGTACCTTATTGCAAAGAAGATTAAAAGATACCTATTTTCCAAATTAGTAAACATAAATGTGTCCCTTCTCCAAATTATTTCTTTCTTTTTTAATCTTCTGTTTTAAGCTTTGATATTTTTTTGGGTTAGTTACTGTTCTATTGTTGTTCTTGCTTTTTTGGGTTTGAGTTCTTACTGTTCTTGTTGTTCTTCAATTGTTTAACCTTAGATCATCATGTTTAGCCTTGAAGTTGTCATTTCTGTTTTCCTTTTTTCATTTCCATGAGTAGTGAGTAGTTTCCTGAAGTTCCTGAGGATAGGGTAGACTAGGGTTGATGTCCTGATCTCACCTTAGGCACCTAAGCTTGTTTAAAAATACATCCCTTCTGTTTCATTGTGCTTAATGTTGGTTTCTTTCACGCCAATCGAAATCTGATCTTGGATATTCCAGCGCCCGAAAAGCATTCAATGGAATGTCTGATCATGGTGATTTCAGAGATTAATCTATCCTTACGCTATGCCCTAGATGCTTAGGATATGCATCTCAGCCTAGGGGGTTGGATGACTAGGGGATTTTTGGCTTTGGTAGGTTTGTTCTTAATGCATTCTAGGTAGTGTACCGTTAACGGGAGTTAGGTCCGGTGATTGCTTAGGTTGATTCCATTTATCAAGGGATTAGACTTGGTTACTTATGAACTTATCGTCTAGGGATAGCTCACTATTGTTTGAGGTATGTTAGGTGTTTAGGTAGATTGGGATGGATCTCTGGTTGATTACCCTTTGTCCTCAGGAACTGATTCACACTTGTTTACATCTTTCACCGTCTCTGCTTTTACTCTGTTTCTGCCTTTTATCACTTTTAGTCTTTTATGTACTTTGTTCTGTTTATGCTCTTTACTTACAGTATGTTTAACTTCACTTAGGACATGTTAGTAAACTATCCCTTTTACTGTTTAGCTTGACTTAGAAGCATCCATTGCAATCTTGATTGTTAGTGCACTCCCATTTGGATTGCACCCCTTCTATACTACAATGATAGAGAATTGATACTCTTAGGACCTCAAAAATCCTACTATCAAGACGCGATGAAACTCAGACTCGATGTCGATACTGTCGAAAACCAAGGTATAAAGATACAGGCGATAGAGTTTTAGTACCATACAAGAGGATGTGGTATTTACCACTAACAGATAGGTTGAAGAGGTTGTATCAATCTGCGAGAACAGCTGCTATAATGAGATGACATGCGGAGCATATATTTGATGGAGAGATTACACATCATTCTGATGTATCAGCTTGGCATCATTTTCGGGATACATATACGGATTTTGCATGCGAGACACGGAATGTCTATCTCATATTAACTCATGGTTTTTTCCCATTTGGGAAGCATGGTAGACAGTATTCTTTATGGCCGGTCATCGTCACACCTTATAATTTTCCGCCATTATTGTGTATGAACCGAGAGTTTCTATTTATCTTTGTTCTTGTACCAGGGATGGAACATCCAAAATGATCGCTTGATGTTTTTTGCAACCATTGATATATAAGTTGCAGATGTTATGAGATTATGGAGAACAGGTGTATGACGTGTCTTTACAGCAGAATTTTAAGATGCATGCGGTTCTTATGTGGACTATAAGCGATTTCCCAGCGTATAGGATGCTATCTGGATGGACAACACATGGGAATCTAGCATGTCCATATTGTAACGACAACACTTATTCCTTCCAGCTGAAGAATGGACGAAAAACTTCTTGGTTTGATTGTCATAGACGATTTTTACCCCCGAGTCATCCATATCATCGATCTACTTCATTATTCAACAAAGAAGAGATGTGTTAACCGTCCACCACCTGAATTAGATGGCATAGAGCTATTAACCCAAATTGAAAATTATGGTGTTGAAATGACCAATGATGCAAACGTTGGTGGGAATGGACATGTAATGTTAAGTATGCAGGTATAAATCATAATTGGCACAAGAAAAGCATATTTTGGGGTTTTTCTTACTGGAAAACCCATTTGTTGAGACATAACCTTGATGTGCTATACATAGACAAGAAATTCTTCGACAACATTATGAACACCATGCTAAATTTCCAAAGGAAGACCAAAGACAATTTCAAGTCTAGGCTAGACTTGGCGGATATTTGTTCTTGTCCTCAGCTTCACATTACAGATGATGGAGTTTGTCCAATTCATGCATTTAGATTGTCTAAGAATGCAAAGGTTGAGTTCTTCGACTGGATTATTCATATGATCAAATTCCCCGATGGATACGCATCTAATTTGAAAATTTGTATTGATATCAGAGAAGGAAAATTCATTGCGATGAAGAGCCACGATTGTCATGTAGTTATGTAATGCCTTTTCCCTTTTACATTTGAGCATCTCCTGCCGAAAGATGTCCATGAAGCCATCGCATGTATAAATGTAGTCATATATGTATATTTTACTTATATGTTATAAAATTGTTTTACTTATATAGTTATTTGCATCTACATCGGTTGGGGAATTTTTCCATGACATTAGCCGAAGGACACTTACCGCGGATGGTATTTCCACGTTACAGAGGAGTATACCAATGATCTTTGCGATTTAGAGAAGATTTTCCCACTGTCATTCTTTGGCGTTATGGAACATCTAAAGATTCACCTTCCTCGTGAAGTAGCATTTGGTGGCCCGATTCAATATCGATGGATGTATCCTTTTGAGAGGTACATGTTCCACCTGAAGAAGAATGTCAAAAATCTTAGTAGAGTCGAGGGATCTATTTTGGCACAAAATATCAACGAAGAAGCCGCAAATTTTGCGGAAATCACTTTCCAAGAGATGTGGCAACGAGAAGCCGTAGAAAAAGTCGACATGACGATGGTAGACAACCTACATATGCTGCTTATGTCCCTAGTGTGTTCCAACAAATTGGGCGACTTAGCAGAAAAGGTAAGAATCGTCAACTTACTGCGGCTGAGTAGAAACATCTACATATGTATATCCTTAGCAATTGTGAAGATAAGTTTGAATACAAAAGATAAACATGAATAATACATTTCACTTTTGGTTCTTATTTTCGTTCGGATTGTGTATATAACTTGTGTATCTAAAAACCTTGTAGGATATACATGGCAAGTGTTTGGTTAATTGCTAACTACAAAAACATTTTTCCACATCTTCTAAAATTGTAAAAAATTTATAAGTTTATAGATTCGAGAGGAAACATCTACTAGGCGAACGTTTCCCACCTGGTTGCTTGAAATCACGAGAGGTCCGAACAACATTGTTACATCGTACCCAAGATATTACACTAGAGGATTCGCATTCAAGGTTCACGAATTGGGTAGGGAAAGGACAACATTAGACCATGGCATTTCGTCTACTTCCAGAATGTTGTATATTATGGCATTCTTCGAGAGATATTGGAGGTCCGGTACTCAGGGATGTTGAACATGCAATTTCTTGTCTTCATGTGTGATTGGTATGATCCAACTGATGATCGAGGTATCAAAGTAGACAAGTTTGACGTCATTTCGAATAAACTCGCGCAGAAAACTTGGGAAATATGACCCTTTTATTCTTGCTTCACAAGCAGATCAAGTATAATTTTCATTAATATTGTCTTTATTTAATACCTCATTATCCCGTCAGTATAACATACTAATGGTCAACAAATGTGCAGGTATCTTACATTAGGTACCCACGCATCTCAGCTAGGAATGATCCTTGGATAACGGTAACACAAGTCAATCCTAGAAGAATGATAGAAGGCGTTAATGACCATCAACCACTACAGCCATTTGGAAATGGTTCACTAGCTCATATTCAACCTTCTATGGACGTAAATCTTGTGGTGGACTTCACTTTTTTCGGTGATTTAGACGTTGTTATACATGACGCGAACGAGGAGTCCGGCGATAAATTTCAAGATGACACGGATGCGTCTCCTTCAGATTATTCGTCATCCTCCGAGTAGTTTATAATTTTCATAATTTTCTCTTTATTGTTTTCATCTATGTTGTTGTTATTCATCTAGGTTCTTGTTATTCATTGTTTTTTTAAAAAAAATATCTAATTACTGACGGATTTTCTGACGGATATAGGGTTATCCGTCAGAAAGTTCATATTTGGGGTTTGGGGTTTGAAACCATTTGTTTGAAGTTGGGGTCTGAAACCATAAACCCTAATTATGAATAAATTCGTAAAGTTTTATATTTATACACAATTCCAATCAAAGATTCTAACATTTGTTTTGAGACTACATAAACACACGTTTTTAATATCCGAAAGTTTTTATGAACTTACATTATGATAAATCGTAACTTCGAAATAATGAAACTTCAAAACATGGACATTGTTATTGTGTTAAATTAGTATTACATTATGATAACAAATATGTTACCATTTGAACAAAATTGGAGCTCTAATTACAACTACAAAAAATTCAAACCCTAAACAATTCCCTAAACCCTATATTCATATTTCTGACGGGTTTACTGACGGATCTTATGCAGACCGTCAGTAAACCCATCAGAAATATGAATTGTCTGTTCTTTCTAGTTTCTGATGGGTTTTGTGACGGTCTGCATAAGATCCCTCACAAAACCTGTCAAAAATTTTACCATGCATAACTGACGGATATTATCCGTTCGAAACTATATCCGTCAGTAAACCTGTCAGTTTAGGGTTTTCGCGCGTTCCAAGTTCCCAAAAAATTCGTAAACCTGCGAAAGTTCAATTTTTTCGATTTCTGACGGCAAACTGACGGGTTTGCCCGTCGGAAACCAAAATTATAACCCAAAAACCAGACACTTCTTCATTTTGCACGCGAAAAACCAAAAAAAAAAAAAAATCTTAAATTTCACTCAAATCCGATTACAAACAACCGATCCAATGATCAATCCAAACTCCATGTAAGTATATTAGGTAGATTTAGGTGTTTGTTGAAGTTTTTGATGGATTTAAACGGTTAGTTTAGTAGATTTGAGTAGTTTAGGGATTTGGATATTTTTGGAAATTTTTGAGATTGTGATTTAGAAATGTGTTCTGTGAAATTTAGAAATGTTTAGGATTTAGGGTTTTGTGAAATTTAGAAATGCTTAGGGTTTAGGGTTATGTGTTTTTTGAAATTTAGAAATGTTTAAGGTTTATGATTTTTTTAAATTCAGAAATGTTTAGTTTAGGGTTTAGGGTTATAATTATAAAAATTTAGATATTTAAAAACATATTTATGGCATTTAAAAACATATTTATGAAATTTAGATATAAAATACTATAATTATAAAAATAATAATTATATTAATAATAATAATACAAAATTTTGAAACTTTATTTAATTTTTAAACTAATAACAAATTTGAATGACCGTAATTTTAGAAATTATGGTTATTTTAGATTGCAGGACGGGACTTTCCATGATACTAGGGCTCCGGAGGAAGGAACGTCCTCCGCAGTCCCGTCCACATCGGCTGAGCATGTGGGTTTTATGACACCCCCACCGTAACCCCATTATCCACCACCCGAGCAGCATCCTCAGGATTCGCAAGGACCGCAACATCTACCGCGGATGCCGGTCGAGCAGTTACTGCTCCAACCGGGACGGGAGCGGCTACCTTTTTTGGATCCCTCTTGCAGGGAAGGTACGATGTGGTTTCCTGCTTCGGACAACGGGATTACAAAGTGCATCGCGAGAATGATGCACAGTCTTTTACGCCATCCCTACCCGAAATTCGTAGAGATGCCTCCGAAGGATCGGGAGTATTGGTTTTACTGTTTCGCGGTAAGAATCTTATTTCCGATGTGTTTGTTAATTTTAAAGTCAAATTATAAGTTGCTAACTTTAAATTTGTGCGTTATTTAGCTTGAATACAACTGGAGCCATGCGATGCGAGTATAGTGAAGAAGAAGTTCAAGAGTAAGGCGAGCAGAGTTTTCAGCAACCATATCTACTCCTGGAAGGATACATGGATGAAGGAAGGGAAGTAACATTCACAAATGCTCGATGGACTCCTACAGGGCTACATCACCTACTAGAGTAAGGAAGAGACGCAGTGGTTATCCGTCACGAACAAGGCAACCGACTGAGCCAACGTGATGGGAGGGGGATCGCTACAACGAACTTTGGTGCGAAGAGTTCATTCACGAGATTTGGTACATATTACTTTGAATTCTAATTTTCAAATTTCATATAAGCTTACATTTTAACCTTTTAATTGTTAAACAGAGAAAGAAGACTGGCCATGATCCGACGCCGCTTGAGATTATAGAGGATCTCCACACCAACAAGAAGACCAGAAAGATTCAAGCTCAACTTGTTCGGGAGTTGGTGGAAACGGCTAAAAATCATTTCGAGGAAATCCAGTCTTCTTAGTCGACACGAGATGAAGAAATTCCCTTGGAGACGCAGTATCGCGTTGTCTCTCACGTGAGTAAAATTTACATTAAATTACATACTATTTCAAATTTTCTATACTAATACAATGTTTTTTTGTTTCATGAGACGAAGAAGTCGACGGGCCGCTATTACGGGTTTGGGAACATGGCAGGATACTGCTTTCCTGGATCGGGATCCCGACATGAAAGGGATCCTATTAGGGATGAGGAGCTGAGAAGGAAAGATGAGGAGTTGGCGATCGTCAAGCATCAGATGGCTGAGATGAAGGCGGCACAAGAGGAGCGCGACGCTGAAATTAGACATATGAGGGAAGATCAAATGAGGATGCAAGTTGAGATGCAATAGAAGATGGATGCGTTTATGCAACAGATGGCGCGATGGTTCGAGGGTTCTTGAAAACATTTTTAGTTTTTGTCTATTTTAGAATTTGAGAATATTTGGAATATTTTGACTTTTAATTTTATGAATATTTTTCATTTTAATTTTATTAATATTTCAAATTTTATTTTATAACTATTTAAATAAAAATTTATTAAACAATTAAACATTAATTTAAAAAAACTGTTTTTTAATATCCGTCAGTAATGTCGTCAGTAACTACTGACGGATTAAGTGACGGATATATACTGACGGCATTACTGACGGTTATTAAACTGATGAACATAAGTCGTCAATAAATCATTCCGTATATATTTGTCACTTTATCCGTCAGAATTTCTTACGGATAAAGTGATGGATTGATATTATCGACCATTTAGAACGGACGGGTAAAATTTTTCAGTTATCCGTCACTTACTAGTATTTCTAACGGGTTTCTAATGGATATGCCCGTCAGAATGCCAGTGTTTTTTTGTAGTTCACTTGATCTTGATCTATGTAACAGACAATTTGAAAGTTTATTATTATCATTTCTGCTTTTTCCAGTATATTTATGTGGCCAAGCAACATTGTTTGTATTGAGTGAGCGATGTATATATATCAACAATGGTTATTTGTCTGCATTGATCCTAACGTTTACTCGGATATAGGGGATGTGATATGCGTTATTTTTACTTATGGTCACATATAGTGAGACTGAGAGAGGCTGGGTCAAAATTGATTACTAGATTACTGGTTATATATTGACTGACTTTTACGGCCAAAAAGTCTCCTAATAAAGGTTCAAACTTTTTAAAAATTATTTATGGAGGAAAATTTGGCTCAAAACTCTTCAATGGACTACTGTGAATATATATTAAACCCAAAAAGGATAAATATCAAACATAAGTTATACAATGTAATTTAGTACACTATGAAGGAAAACAAAAGACCGGCTCTGTTGAATAAAGAAGAGTTAAGCTGTCGTGAGGGGAAAAAACAAAACATAGTGAACAGTTAAATTTAAGTTTTGATATTTGTTTTATTTTTGGTTGATGTCTAATGTAAATCAATATGGAGCTAGTTAATTAATGGCTGAGGCATTGCCGCATAAGCATAAGCATGCACCTGAATGTGAGTGGTCGTCCGTGTAAGCCGAACCCTACCATCTTTACGAATTGTCGTCTTCATTGCAATTTATTGAGTTCGTACTATATTACCTTTTATACACTCATTCTGAAATTTTACGTACCAAATTTGAACTGTTACTTTAAATCTTGAAAATATGGAAAGACTACTTTTACCTATATAAATGTGTACTTTGTATTATAAAAAAAAAACCAATTTGAAAGTGAACACTATCTTTTAACGTAAATTGATGGATATTTAAAATCTAATCCTACTATATCCNATATATATATATATATATATATATATATATATATATGTACAAGCAAATTTTTCATAAAATTTATTTATTAAACTCGACTAAATACTTTTTAATCAATTATATTAAAATTTTAACATGCAAATGTAAATTAAAATCAAATTGATATATTAGTTATACTAATCAATTTAAAATCTTAAAATATTATAAGATATTTCTATTTATATTTATATTTACTAGCATACTATTCACTAGATGATGTCACGCGCTATGCGCGAAAATATGTTATAAAATATAATTTTAAAATTATGGTAGTATAACTTAAATTTTATGTATCATTATATATATATTTTAAATAATGTTTATAAAATTTGTTGACAAAAATAAATATGTAATATCGAAGTAAATATGTGATGACATGGTAGAAAATTATGTAATTGTATAATATAAAACGTAATAAACATAATATTATTTATTCTTATGTAAACTGGACAATTTAAAATATATAACAAATATAGATAATTAAAAATATATATTAAATTTGTTTATTAATTACAAACTAAATGTTATCTTTAAAAATTGTCTTCTCTTTTAATATATAGGAGATATTATAAACATAAAATATTTAAATGAATAATTCATATTCCTCTTCTACTTTTATATTTTTAGCAAATATACAATTAGTAAGATAGATTATTATAAGTATATTTCAATATTAAATATTCATTTTTTTTCTTAAATTGTAACCACACTAATTTTTTTTTTTTTTTGGTTAAACACTAAATTTATAATACAAAATTTATATTTCATAATATAATTTCTCTTTTTGACACTAAATTTTTTCGTAATTCACACTATTTTCTTTTTGACACTAAACTTATATTTCATCATATTAATTTGTGTACTATCATAATATAAAACTATTATTTTTGTTTGAGAACTCTCCTCTAAACATATTTAATATTCTAATCACTTCTTCAAACACTATCATAATATGTTTTGTTTCCTTTATAAGTCTACCTTTTTTGTCAACAATATAGTATATTAGTTTAGAAGATACCCATAAACGGGTACCGATCCTTTGACGGGAAAGTACAATTCCATATGGAGAATATGAAATCATTCGAGGATGAAAATATTGGGATAATTAGGAGACTTTCCTAAATTTGTATATTCTCTACTGCTGTATTTTAATTGGCAATAAGTCTTAGGGCTTTTGATAGAACTTTGTATATAAGGTTAAACTTATGATTCATTAAACGGCAGTTTTGATTATCTCTTTGAACGTAATTTGTCATGGTATCAGAGCATGACCTAACCTAATTTTTCTTTCTTCTCTGCGATTCTTAGTGCCTCTCGGTCGAATCTATTTGTTTCTTTCTCTATCATGGCTGTTCAACCTAATCACAAAACTATCTCTCCTTATGATCTCTCATCTAATGATAATCCCGGAGCCATAATCTCTCAACCTCTTCTTAATGGCTCAAATTATGATGAATGGGCATTAAATCTTCGAATTTCTCTTAGCTCTCGGAAAAAATTCGGTTTCCTAGATGGTTCAATACCCAAACCCGCAGCCACATCTCCGGAATATGAAGATTGGACAGCTAATAATCACTTGTTAGTCGGTTGGATCAAACAAACGATCGATCCAAAATTACGTTCAACAATGTCGACTCGCGAGGTTGCAAAAGATCTATGGGACATTATCAAAAAGCGTTTCTGTCTGAAAAGTGAGGCACGCCTTCAGCAACTTCGCGATGCTTTAGCGAACTGCAAACAAAATGGCTCATCCATCGATGAGTACTTTGGTCGTCTCACAAAGCTATGGGATGGGATTGCAGATTGTATGGTAACAAAGAGGTGTTCCTGCGGTCTCTGTACTTGTGACTTAAACACGGCCCGAGAAAGAGAAATCGAAACTTTCCAGATACATGATTTTCTCGCCGGTCTCGATGACACAACGCACGGTGTCATTCGGTCACATATATGTGCAATAACACCATTGCCCGACCTTGACACTATCTATCAGACGGTGGCACAAAATGAAACACTCCAAACTAATATCACTCATGAGGTCTCTGTAATGAGTTTTGCATCACAACTACAAGCTGGTCTTCACCAACCGCAACGCTTACAGCAATTTCAGAACCAAAACTCTCGGACTTCGTCTTCAACGGCTAACAGAGATCCAACCCGAAAGTGTTCTGTATGCAACCGTATGGGTCATGATGTCGCTGGTTGTTTTAAGGTAATTGGCTTTCCCGAATGGTGGGGTGAAAGACCTAAGTCTCAGTTTTCTCAACAAAGAAACCGCAACAATACTCCAAGAGCCAAAAGTACACAAGTCGTATCCGCAAACTCAGCTTCAGTCGGTCTTGTCTCGGCAATCTCGGATAATGATAGACAAGGATTATTGGGCATTTTCGATGATCAATGGCAGCTCATCCAACGCGTTATCAATGCCGGAAAGCAATCTAAAAAATTAAATGGTAAGTCCGACGAACCTGTTTGGATTCTAGACACAGGCGCGACTCACCATATGACGGGTATTCGAGATCTTCTTCATAACGTCAAACCAGTCACTCCTGTCTCGGTTTTAATACTTGCATGAGACTGTGTTGTATCATCTCAACAAGGAGATGCTCAATTGACGCCGAATCTGTCCATTCCAAATGTTTATTTTATTGATGGCTTTCACATGAATCTTATATCCTTTGGTCAATTTGTCTCTGATAACTATGTTGTTGGACAAATAACAGATAAACTGATGATTTTACAGGACCTNACAACGAGGATGCTGATTGGAGCGGGTGAAAGAGAGGGAGAGGGATTGTATCGGTTTCACGGGATTTCAACAATCAAGGCTTTGCAGAGTTCGGTTTTAGATGAAGTTGTTATTCTCCATCAGAGACTTGGTCATCCTTCATCACGAGTTACTGGTGCAATCTT
>OVBE01015757.1:227-11294 GCA_900406425.1 Iberis pinnata | reverse complement strand
ACAACTTTTTATACTATTTTAATAAAATAGTAATTGAATATGGCTGGTAATCATTAGCTGAAAATCATCGACAGCGTTTTAAGAGCATCTTTAATGCAAGAACTTCAATTAGTGATTGTAATGAATTTTTTAATTATATTTAGGAGAGAGTCGACTCTCAACCATTTGTGAAAGCTTTAAATAAAGAAGCGATCTTTAAATTATAGTGGCATTGGGTTTAAAATATTATTAACTTGGGTTTTAAAACTTTTGGAATATGACCGATAAAGATGGTCTAAGGTCTCCATGGTAATAGTGGATCAATCATTGCAGGTAAAGAAAATCAACGGTACGGTGAGCCGGTCCTGACCGGTTCTAAAAATATTTGAATATATAAAATGGGATGTAAGCACATATTTACTCATTTACTTCAAAATCAATTTTGGATGTGATATAAATGTAATTCGTATAGAAAACGGAATTTATACAAAATAAGCGGTGCATATTTGTTTTTAAATAGTAATATAAATCACATATGATGAGTTTGAGTTAAGTTTTGAAAATAATAGTGTATACATTTTTAGATGTTAAGAATTTAAAGATTCTATGTCAATCTTTATTTTTTGTTATTTTGTAAAACATATGTAAATTAGAAGTTTTAAATTATAAATTTATAAATACATAAATGTTTTTCAAGTTTTTATAACTTTGTGTATTGTATAGGCTTGTACGTTTGATTATTCGATTTAGTTATATTTTTCCGAGTGTTAAATAATCGTAATATAAAGGTAAAAATAAAAAATAAACTAATATCATATAATTTAAATATATGTAATTGTATTATTATTTATTTTTGTGAAGCTAGGTTAGGTTAGTTCATGTAGTTCCCTCTTTTGAAAATAGGTTCATTCTTTGGGCTTTTGTTTTAGGAATTTAACGTTGTTTTTTTTTTCAGTTTGTATTACACTTTTATTATTAATATTACTCAAACGAAAAAAAAACATTTATTACTAACTTCATTAAAAAAGTAAATGATGAATGGCTATATTTTTCGGTTTTGTAAAAATGCACTTTATAATGCCACCTTTCCAGGATCGTTTCCTGCTGAAGTGACGTTTAGGCATCTATACGGAAGGCGGAAATGGGAGATATTTCGAAATTCCAGAACAGTTTCAGGGTTCTAAAGCGCAATTTTTTGCGTACGTACGTGACCGCCTAAATACCCGTATAAACGGCTGGGCTTCACGGTTTCTATCGAAAGGGTGAAAAGAATTCCTCATCAAATCGATATCCCAGGCTCTACCAACGTATATCATGTCATGTTTTCAACTACCTATGACACTTCTTAAGAAGTTGACTAGTGCAATATCAGACTACTGGTGGACCACCTCTGGGAATTCGCGTGGCATTCANATTTATTCAACAAAGCTCTCTTGGATAAACAACTCAAGCGTATGTACTCTAAATCAGACTCACTCATTGCACGTATCTTTAAAGGTCGCTACTATAAAGATGGAGATATTTTCCAAGCGAATATTACCACCAGACCATCTTATGATTAGAGGAGTATTTTCGAATCAAAACCTTTATTAGCCCATGGAATACGCCATGTAATCAGGACGGGATGTCAGACACGTGTTTGGCAGGATCCCTGGTTGCCTGCAGACAGACCATGACCGGCTCAAAGCTGTCTTAATGATATAGACCAGGATCTAAGAGTCTCTGAACTTATGGTGGAAAACTCCAAAAGTTGGAACATACCACTAATTCGAGAGTTAGTGCGGAAAGAGGATATATCACTGATTCTGTCGATTCGGCCCTCTTCATATGTTCTTGATCGTTACTGTTGGCATTTTACGAAATCGGTAACCTATTCCGTAAAACCGGGTTACGAGGTTGTCCTATCTGATTACAATGATCAAACACATGGCTGGTCGGAGCAACCGTCAATATCACTGCTTCTTGCTGCAACTTGGGAGATATCGGCTCCAAATAAGTTGAAACAATTTTATTTGGCAAGCTATTTCAGGAGCCCTAGTTGTCAATGATCAATTGTCTAGACAAAAGCTAAGGGCTGACGACTTCTGTTATTGTTGTGGTGCAACTCGTGAATCTATAAATCACGCATTGTTTCTTTGTCCGCCTGCGATGCAGAGTTGGGAACTTTTAAGTATCCCTAGCCCACCGGGGATTTTTCCTTCAGAGAACCTTTATCAGAACATGTATTACTTATTATCCATATCAGCGAATGAATCATCCTCGGATGAAGCTTGTTAAGCGTTCCCCTGGATAATATGGTATGTTTGGAAAGCTAGAAATGTTTTGTGTTTCAATAACTCCTCATGGAAACCTACGGATATCTTAGAGTTGGCAACTAAAGAAGCAACGGATTGTAGCTCAGCCAACTCCACGGTCAATGTAAGGCAGTTCTCAATGCTTTCGGAAAGCCCGCATCGAGGTGATGATCCCCAATTATGTCAAATTGTTGTAGTATTGATGGCTCGTGGAAACAGGGAGACTTTATAAGTGGTATAGGCTCGTTTCTATCAACAGACAGTGCATGACCTGTTTATATGGGATGCGTAGGAATCAGATGTGGTATTTCACCTTTACATACGGAGCTACTTTCTTTCATTTGGGCGCTCAAATGTTTATGAAGAATGAACAACCAATGTACCAGATTTACTATTGACTCGACATATCTTATCCAACTCTTGGATAATCCGACGCAATGGCCCATCTTCGCAACCGAGATAGCGGAAGTCAATTTTTTAAAGTTGGGTTTCGTGCAGCTTGAGTTGTCACACTGTGGTCGACGATGGAACAAACGTGCAGATCTACTTGCAAGATCAGCTAGGGAGAGAAAATTTTATCTTTCTATGTTAACTCTGTACCACCTATTTGGTGTTCTTAACTTTTTAGTTTTTTAATTTATATTCATTTTTGTTGTAAAAAAAAAAAAATGCCACCAATTATATAAGTACTTTCGGCGAACATTTTATTGAATAGTTGTTGCCATAGTTGCTATTTTTCGAAAATTGCCAATGATTTTCTGATGAATTTGCATTATAACAATTATTATAACAATGTTTTCAACATCTCCAGGTTATACATACAAGACGTGACCATGCTCAATGTCCCACCTTGACCGCCATTGACCAATATTTGAGATGAATTTTATTTAAATGTGTTTTTAGGTGAAATTTTACGAGTTAACCAAATGTGTTAAAATCTAACTTATGAATAAAATATTGAAGAGCTAAAAAAGAAAAGAACATTCATAAAAAACTAACAATGTAAAGTAAATGAATAAGTTAAAGAAAATAACACATGTCAGATAATTTTTTATTTGATTTTGTCTTGATGTAGCAGTATATTTACTATTTATATAAGAATTTATTATGTTGGCAAGTACTAAGTTTTTATACTATTGGATATATGTGGTTAATATATATGTCTAGTTACATAAATGAGTTAGTTAGTCAGCTAATCATAAAGTGCATATAAACACATTACTGTATATTCAGCTTAATTAATAAAGAAAACATTTCTTTAGTTTACATCGAATATTATGGTATCAGAGCTGAGTTGAACTCATTTTCTTCATTTTTTGCTATTATCATCTTCACCAAAACCTTCATTTTCACTTTCCACTCACTTCCGCCATTTTATGCTCTTCAATTTATCTCTTCTTGTTCCGTCATTTTCAGAAATTCCACAATGCCGAAGCGAAAATGTAAATCAAAGTAAAAAATCGCAACTTCACCAAATTCACCCTAAATCAAATCACTGAGATATCAAGAGAATGTTCATGAAGAATCCGCTCATCAAGAGAAATCAAGACATTCTGCTCATGATGTTTCTTACCGATCAAAACAGAATCGTCAATTTGATCATATGGCGTATCTTCAAAATCAAGATTCCAAATCTTTTAAGGTACCAATTTCTCCTGACGGTCCACATAGTCCGTTTTGTCTTCATAGTTCAGATCATCCGGGGTTGATTTTAGCCTCAAAAATTTTACAAGGAACGAATTAGGTTGTCTTGATTGTAGCAATGACAACGAGTCTAGAAGCTAAGAACAAATTAGCGTTTATTGATGGATCTCTCCCTATGCCCGATTAATGTGAACCGATGTACAAAATATGGTCTAGATGCAATAATATGGTCAAGTCTTGGTTGCTTCATAGTGTGTCTAATCATATATATACCGGTATTCTCTACATCAAGTTTGCTGCCCGCATTTGGAAAGATATTTACACTATATACCACAAATCTAATCTTCTACATTTATACAAATTACGACATCAGTTGCATTCTCTGAAACAAGGTAATCTGGATCTATCCGCTTATCATACGCGGACTCAGATATATTGGGAAGAATTGTCCAGTTTACAGGTCACAACAAGAACTGTTGAAGGTCTACTTGCAAAAAAAGAAACAAATTGAGACATTGATTTTCTTATAGGATTAAACGAGAATTATGATCATATCAGGAGTCCATTTTGATGAAGAAGACTCTACCAACTCTTTTAGAGGTTCACAACATTCTTGATCAAGAAGATTCTTAAAGGTCAGCTCGTATTCCACCTGTAACTCACATTGACTCAGCAACTTTCCAAGCCTCTGCAAATACTTACAATAGAAACACAGCTCCAAAACAAAGACTTGTAAGTACTTTATGTGGAAGAGTTGGCCATATTGTGGACATATGCTACAAAAAGCATGGATATCGTCCTGGTTTAAACCAAAATCCAAATTCAACTCTAATCAGTTTACAATTCAGATTAATATGGCTTCTTTTATTGATGTTTCTAAGAATTCCAACCCACATAATCAAGGACCAATTATTCCACAACAGCAGACAGATTCTACCCCTTTGAGCAATGAACATATTCAACAATTTATAGCCTATTTCAGTACCAAGCTGCAGACTCAATGCATTGCATCATCTCCAAATGATTCTCAATCACCATCTGTACCAGTAACATCTGATATTTCTAGTACTTTTCTTACTCTCTATAATACTCCATTTCACTGCATGTCTTCTCAGCTTTCTTTAGGAAATGCTGATCTCATCAATAACTCTTGAGTCATAGACTCAAGGGCAACCCATCATGTTTCCCATTCTTTTCACCTTTTTACCACAATCACACATTTAACCAATACCTTTGTTACTCTTCCCACAGGAAAATCAAAGAGCGTTGTTGGTATAGGTTTAGTCAAACTTAGTGATACAATTGAATTGTTAAATGTGTTGTTTGAGCCTGGTTTCAAATTTAATCTCATGAGTGTTAGTTGTCTTACTATAGACTTAGGTTATTTGGTATTTTTTCATATACAAAATGTTTTATACAAGATCTTACTCGGAAATTGATGATTGGCATGGGTAAACAGTTTTTAAATCTGTATGTTTTTGAATATGGATCATTAGTTCCTGCATCAATTGATTCAGACAAAGTGATTGCAACCATTAACAATGTGAGCTTTGACATTTGGCATAATCGTTTAGGCCATCCTTCTGCATCAAAAGTTGATTTGTTATATGATATTCTTCTTCTCAATTCAAAATAGTCTTTTCATTGTAAATTTTGTCCATTAGCTAAACAAAAAACGCTTATCTTTTCCACATTCCATTCATACATGTACTGAACCTTTACAGTTGTTGAATATAGATACTTGGGTCCTTTTTCATAATTAACTCATGATGGTTTTCGTTATTTCTTGACAATTGTAGATGATTTTAGTATAGCCAATTGGGTCCGTTTATTGAAAAAGAAATCTGATGTTCTTAGTGTGTTTCCTGATTTTGTTACTTTAGTTGAAAACCAATATAATAGGAAATTAAAATCAGTTAGGTCTGATAATGCTCCTGAACTATCCTTTGTGAAATTCTATATAAAAAAAGGTATCGTTCCACATCACTCTTGTCCAGAAAAACAAGAACAAAATGCCATTGTTGAGAGAAAACATCAACACATTCTAAACATTGCTAGATCTTTGTTATTTCAATCACAAGTCCCTATTTCTTATTGGGGTGATTGTATATTAATTGTTAATTTTCTCATCAACAAACTCTCATCCCCTGTCCTTCAAAAAAAATCCCCATATCAGCTTCTAACCAACAACTTACCTGACTATAACCAACTAAAAATCTTTGGTTGCCTTTGCTATAAAAGTACCTCTATATAATCAAGACATAAATTTGATCCAAGAGAAAGAGCCTCTATTTTCTTTGGTTATCCAGCTGGATACAAGGGTTACAAGCTTCTTGATTTAGAAACTCATAACATTTCCATTTCCAGACATGTGGTTTTTCATGAAACTATCTTTTCCATTGCTGTTTCCTCTGTTTATGATTCTGCACAAACTATGTTCCTTATCACTACACCTTCTGATAATTCTTTACCTTCTCTTGTCATTGAGCCTTCTTCTGCTAATTCTTTGCCTTTAACCATCTCCTCTTCTCAGAGAATTTGTAAGAGACCTGTTCACTTACAAGATTACATTTGCCAATCTGTCAATTTTTTATACCCTTTATCAAACTTTTTGTCTTATGACAAGCTTTCTCATTTTATTTTTGTTAATTCTCAATTCTTTCTTCCGGAACCTCATAATTTCCGTGAGGCTAAGAAATCACAGGAATGGTGTAATGCAATGGATCTTGAACTTGAATCTTTAGAAAGTCTAAACACATGGGAATCTTGTACATTGCCTCAAGGGAAAGTAGTAGTTGGATGCAAGTGGGTTTACAAGTTAAAACTTAATGTAGTTGGTACCTTAGAGAGGTACAAGGCCATATTGGTTGCCAAAGGGTATACACAATAGGAAGGAATTGATTTTGTTGACACCTTTTCACATGTTGCACAGATGGTAACTGTTAAGTTAGTCTTAGTTTTGGCTTCTAAACATGGTTGGTTTTTGAATCAGTTGGATATCTCTAATTCCTTTCTCAATGGGGATTTGAGTGAGGAGATTTACATGGCTCCACCTCCTGGTTATGCATCAAGACAAGGGGACTTACCACCAAATTTTGCTTCGAAGCTCAAGAAATCCATCGATGGCTTAAAGCAAGCATCTCATCAATGGTTTATGAAATTCTCTACTACTTTACATGTCATGGGATTTCATAAAGTAAATGGTGATCACACTTTGTTCATGAAGTTCACATAAACTGAATTTACTATTGCATTGGTCTATATGGATGATATCTTGGTTGCTAGCAAGTCCAAGGCTGATATCACTAACTTTGTTACTGAACTGCAACATCATTATTGAACTGAAACATAAGTATGTCTTGAAGTTACTTACTAATATCGGTTTGCTTGGCTGTAAACCCTCTTCTATCCCAATGGATCCAAGCAATAAACTCTTTGCAACAGCTGGCTCACCATCGGAACCTGCAGAATCTTATCGACGGTTTGTTGGGAAGCTCATGTATCTTACTACAACGAGACTTTATATCTCATTTGCAATCAATAAACTTTGCCAAAACACTTTTGCTTCAACTCATATGCATCTCCAGGCTGCTTATAAGGTATTACATTACCTGAAAGGAAAAATTGGTCGTCCTTTTCTACTCTACAGATTCAGATTGTCAAATTAAGGCATTTAGTGATTCTGATTGGGCACAATGTCCAAATACCAGAAGGTCTGTTACTGGTTTATGTCTTTTATTGGTGACTCACTAATTTCTTGGAAGGCCAAGAAGCAACAAGTTGTCTCATTGTCTTCAGCTGAAGCTGAATATAGAGCTCTCTCGTATTCATCCAAAGAAGTAGTCTGGCTCTCTCGCTTGCTCACTGATTTGCATATCAAACCACTAGCTATCCATGTTTTATATTGTGATAATACGGCCTCTTTGCACATTTCTAAGAATCTGGTCTTCACGAAAGAAATAAACACATTGAGGCGCAATGTCATTCAGTTAGAGAGAAGACTGAAGCAAGAGAATTACATATATTGCATGTTCGATCTGAAAATCAGTTAGCAGATGCATTTACAGAGCCTTTATACCCTTCTCTGTTTAATAAACTCATGTCCAAGATGAGTTTGTTAAACATTCTATTGCCATCATAAGGGTGACTATTGGATGTATCTTGGTTAATATGTATGTCTAGGTACATAAACAAGTTAGTTAGGCAGCTAATCATAAAGTGTATATAAACACATTACTGTACATTGAGCTTAATTAATGAAAAAAACATTTCTTTACTTTACATCGACTATTATATAGAGCCCATATGTTATTATCTATTTACATGCTAAAATAGACAATGCATCTCGTATATAGATTTCAAGATACTTGTACTAATCGATCGTCTTAGAAGATCTATGTCATTAGAGAAAATTAATTTACGGGCCAGTTGTTGTTGTACTTTTTCTTTTTGTGGAATTTTAATTAACTTTTTTCTTGTTAAGGTTATATTATTGAACATGCATATAATTTACATCTAGAAATAAGTTTTTTAATACAATTCTAACGAACGTCCCAGATCCAAAACCAAGAAAAGCCCCAAAACATCTAAATATCAAAACCAACTGAAATTTTACCAATAAACCCTAATCTAACTCAATCGCAGTTTAGAAAGAAAAAAAACAAATCTANCCCCCCCCCCCCCCCCCCCCCCTCCTTACTAATGTATGAAATTTAACAAAAACATCAAGCATATAGATTTTTGGGTTTAGAGGATATAACTATGCATAGCGAGTAAGAAAACTAACAAAAACAATATAATACTTGAAACCATATCAACAGAGATTATAAGCGAAGACCAAATGTTTACAATAGGGTATATATACAGATGAGACAGCACATATATAATACGATAGGCTAATTATAATCCTATGATTGATACAAACTACGTAAAAATAGTTCAACTTTATATTATGTGAGATCTTACTGACAGGATGATGTAGTGTGATATTAATATTTCAATATCTCAAAATATTTTTTGTTGTTATATGTTTTAGCAGTTATTTTAAGTTAGTTGTTATTATCTTGAGTGTTTTTGGAGAGATATTATTTCCTTCTCTATCATAGAATCGACTTTATTCACACTCGTTTAGGTGATATGTCATTAACTTTTTCAAAAGTATCATGTAGTACTCATCTAAGAAAGTTATGGAATCATTAAAAGATTCATAATTAACCTTATCACAAACAGGATTACACAGTTTCGTCATCAAAATTTTGAAGTTGGGAACTAGGTGAGAACTAGTCTCACATTGCTTGGTCATATTTAGTTTGAAGTTGTTGTCCCCTTGAACTTATTTCTTGGGATCTCCAGTCAGTTAGGTAGGGTTAACATCAAACTTCATATTTGTGTAAAGGCTTTTAAATTCATTCCTATTAATAATTTTCTACTTGATCTCTTGCCAAATCTTTAGTGGACGGATCAGCTAGGTTGTCAGCAGATTTGATAAAAGCTATCATCAGTACTCCCATGGAGATCGAGTTTCTGATGGTCTTATGTCATTGTATAATGTGAAGAGATTTCCATTATACAACATATTTTATGCCCGAGAGATAGCCGATTGACTATCATTGTGTACACGTAATGCAGTTTGGTTTTTCCCACATGGGAATATCTTCCAAAAAATTCCGAAGCCACTTTGCTTTTTGAGCAGTAAATTTTGCAAGATACCCCCACAATTTGAGTTATTTATACAAAGGTACCATTCCTTTCCAAAGTTTATTTAGCTTATTTGGTATTTTGTTGAGTATATTCTTCGTAGTAAGAAAGATTTCCCCCCCCCCTCGCCCCCCACATTGACTGGGGTAGCCCTGATTCTTGCAACATTGCATTCATCATTTCTTTGAGAGTGAGGTTTCCAACTCGAACCTCTTTGAGCTTGGATTTGACTCGCACCTCTTCAAGCCCGTATTTGACTCGCTCCTCCTCGATCCTGCATACGACTCACACCTCCTCGAGCCCGCATTCACTCGCACCTCTTTAAACATATCTTCTCACCCTTTCAGATATATCCTTGTTTTGAACCATTTCAGAATTTGATATTTGTTTTGAAAACTCTCTTGAAGCGTTCGCGGAAACATAGTTAAAGATAAACATTTTTAGAAAACCGTAAATTTTTGTGGAAACTTTCACGAATCACAAACAAATGCAAACTAGCTTGAAGCGTTTATAAGATTGTAGGGACTGAATAACTAGACTGAGTTAAAACCGATTTAGAAAATGTTATCAATTAAGAAAGTTATAGAGTCGAGTAGAAAATCTTTCTCTAATTCTTAAAATCTCTCGTAGTAAGACGGTTTACCGCGATTTATAATTCCATGATACAACCGTAGATATCTTCATTAGTCTTTACTCTTAAACGAAGCCTGATCGAACTTAGTATCAAACAATACTCCTGAGACAAAAGGAAAGGGGAATTACTTGAAACTGTGTTTTTTCTGTTTAAAAATGAAAACCTTTATGATTTCTGTTTGTAGAGTAAAAAATGGGATGGAGAAGAATAAATGAGGGAGGCTCTATTTATGGGGGACGAAGAGGCATCATGTGAAAGGATGTGACTTTTGGTCAAGGCACCTTTTCACAAGAAAGGATGTGACCTTTGGTGAAAAGACACACCCCTTCGTCGCACTTTTTCAATTGGTGCCCATTCGGCCAATGGTTACAACTGTTCGCTTGGTGACCTTTCACCTCTAAGCTACTTCACTTCTTACTTCACTATGTTTGATTGTTAGCTGACCAGTCCACTGATAGGTTAAGAATTTAATCCTAACTAATACTGCAGATAACAAATCAAAGAAGTATAGAAAGGTATCGAATCCACGGAGACCAGAAATGCAAGTTCAGTTTAAAACTTCGAATATGGCTAAAGTGAGAATAATATATTTGATTGTGAATCAAAATGGTAATTAAAAACGGTTTAAAAACTATAATAATAAAACACTAGGCAATAGAGAAATCCGTAGGTATTCAGGTTTAAACTCAAGTTAACATGCAATATTTATATTGAAAATAGTTCTTAACATGAAAAATGAATTTGGAATAATGTCCTCATGAAGTATTAGACCCTATGATCGAATTCTCAGAGACAAACTTCCGCCGTCTTTAAAACAAT
>OVBE01015756.1:180-11295 GCA_900406425.1 Iberis pinnata | reverse complement strand
TATGTGTGGGTGTTACTGTGTTAGTGCGCTAATGCAAGCGTTTTAGAAAATAGATTTCAACTCTATTTTAATTAAATTTTAAACCATTCTTTTATTTTATAACAATCCATGACTAAATGACCTAATAATTATCACTTCTACTACTTTATTACTAGACTAAAGATCAATTTTAACGATTTAGTGGTTAAAAAAAAAGTAGAGTAAGCAATCTAAAATTCTTAATTATGATAGTTTGATATAAACTTTTGTGGAGACCACATTTTTCCTTCTTTTTTTTTGATTCATCTGTGGAAAACATTAGAAAGAATGATAGTATGAATAATATTGATGGCTAGTGGCGGAGCCATAAATTTTTTTACCAGTGGCAAATATATAAGGCGTTCATTTCCATTTTAATGTGATATTTTGTTTTTTGGTTTATAAATATTTATATCCAAAATATATAAGATCTATATTACCATGGATGATATGTTTTGTTTTCGTTTTATATTCACGTTTTAGACCGGTTTGAAACGATTTTTCTAGATATAAGTTACATATAATTATTATCAAACGAAAATTTAACTTTACATACATACTTTTCGAACATAAAAAGTTAAACTAAATTTGGACCCTAAAAACATTGAAAATAAATCTGAAATGGGAAGAAAATTATAACAAGATAACTCTTTTTTTAATGAAAGTTAGTAACTTTAAAAAAAAAAATGGTTAACAAATAAGTTGATATTGAATTATTTATATTATTAAAAGATAAATTTTAGAAAATAAATAAGGGGTTTATGTCTCTAAATAAAATAAAGGAAATATTATGTTGTTATCCAAACTGCTGTAGTTTGGATGGATCATGGAAAACGGGGGATAACACAAGTGGCCTTGGATGGTTTCTAACTTCATAAACAAGATCTACGTTAATGGATTCTGCAGGCATCAGGGGTGGAATTTCACCATTTCATACCGAATTATTGGCATTAATTTGGGCTCTTAAATGTCTACAATCCTATGGTAATCCTTGTTCCCGTTTCAGTACGGACTCAACAGATCTCATTCATCTTTTAGAATACTCTACCCATTGGCCGGCTTTTGCAGCTGAGATAGCAGAGGTGAACTTATTGAAGGCAAACTGTCCTCGGTTTTCCCTAGTACATCGGCGCAAAGAATGGAATAAATATGCGGATATCCTAGCAAGATCAGCACGCGAAAGAAGTTTAATTTTCACCTACATTAGCTCTCGACCACCTCCATAGTGCATCGATCTTATTTCTTCAATTTAATTTTATTGCTTTTTTGTTGTAAAAAAAAAATTGGGAATAAATAATCAATAAATTTGGTTTAGTCTTATTTGAATGGACAATTTTTTTTTGTAAGGACAAATATTTGTTAGCAGGGGCAAAAAATATTTAGTATGAGGGGCAAATAGATTGAATTTTTTATAATTTACATTAAACATATAAAATTACGGGAAGGCAAGTGTCCCTTACATTCACATAATACTTCCGCCCCTGTTGATGGCATTCAATCAATTATTTGATTTAAAAATAGTATAGTATAAATGTGATTAAAAACTAAAATTTGGACCGTTGGTCTGGTCAGATCTAACTCTTATCTTCGTCTTCAATGCACCGTCCTTTTGTTTTCTTCTTGATATACCATGTTAAATATCTCTTAAAGAGTTGCATTTCTCATCACTTACACAATTTTAGCCGTAACATACGGTTAATATTTGTCCTTTTAAACTAGTCCCACAAAATGAAGCAATTACCATCATCTCATCCTCGATCGAATCCCTACACCTATAATAGTATAAGAATTGCTTACTATTATGCATAAAATAACTATTAGACCGGTTTATTATGACCCAAATATTAACAAAAAATAGTCCTACAAAATAAACCAGTTTATTTTTGTTCTTAAAAAATCGACGGTAGATAGAAATTAAGTTAAGTTTTGCATTAACTTATAGGAAAAAAATTTGAACACAAACAATCCAATATCATGACAAAAACGATATTCATTGGTTAAAAATTCTAACAAGCGGTTCTACCCAATAAAATAAGGGATATTCTCAAAAATACCACCAAAAACTAGCTTTATTTCAAAAATACCACACACTGCCAAAAGTTTTAAAAATACCACAAAACGTTATTGTTCCAAAAATACCATAAATTTTGAAATAGCTTTAAAGCTTCAAAGTTAAACCCAAAAACCAAACTCTTCCCCCTTCAAAACTAAATCCTAAACTCTATTTAGTGAATTCAAACCCAAAATTTTAAATTCTAAATCCTTAAAATTCACTTTTTATGTTTGTGGTATTTTTTGAACATTTGAGAGTATGGTATTTTTGGAACTTTGGAGAGTGTGGTAGTTTTGGAATTCAAACTTCTTTTTATGGTATTTCAATGAATTCCTCATAAAATTATAACATTTACTCCCTCTGTTCTAAAAGATGGATGTTTTGGATTTTAAATTTGTTTTTAAAAGATAGATTTTTTCAGTTTTTTATGTAATGTTTATTAAGAAATTGTAGATTTCAATAAACATTGAATGAAAATTTCAAAATTTATTGAATTAGTATTGATTTAGAATTATAGAAAATTGTTATGTACAAAAATCAATGTACTTATTGTCTACAATTAATATGTTTTATTAATATGTGTGCAAAAATCTAAAAAATCTATTATTTAGAAACAGAATATGTTTTAATTTTTTTTAATGATAAATACATTTAAACCAATAAAAAGTTTACACATGATGTAGAACTAATTTAAAACCATTTCTAAAAACTGTTATAGTTAAGAAACGATTCCAGTTTTCCATTCCTATTTTTCTAATATTTATTAATAATTTATTGTTAAGGGACATTCTCAAAAATACCACAAAAAGTTATGTATATTCCAAAAATACCACACACTCCAAAAAGTTCCAAAAATACCACAAATTTTTCCCAAAATACCATACAAATGTTTTTGTTCCAAAAATACCACAAATTCGAAATAGCTTTAAAATTTATAATTTGAATCCTAAAGCCCCAAAACTAAACCCTACCCCCTTCAAAACTAAACCCTAAACTCTACTTAGTGAACCCAAACCTAAAATTTTAAATTTTAAACTCTTAAAATTCCATTTTTATTTTTGTGGTATTTTTGGAACATTTGGGAGTGTGTGGTATTTATGGAACTTTTAGAAGTGTGTGGTATTTTTGGAATTTCAACTTCTTTTGATGGTATTTCAAGGAATTACTCTATTGTTAAGATACTGTTAAAAACTCCCTAATAATATGTAAGATCATAAATTGATAAGGTATAGTATATTTACAACATACAACTAATAAATAACTATCCAAAAGTGATAGTATCTATACATAGTTACCAAATATATTGGAGTATATTTTAGGTCAAGAGTATCAAATATGAATTATATATTTCGTTTATATAAGTTTTGTTAAACCATGTGCAAAGAAATCCAACTAATGGTTTACACTTCACACCAATAGCAAGTATTAAACAGAGAACTAACATGAGCGATTGACGTGGCAGAATATGATTGGAGAAACACGATAATAACGGTACGTATCGCCACATTGAATAACTAATAGAAGCAAGTGTGTCTGTGTGTATATAAGCTGATATTCAACATCATAGGGTCCTCAACCAAAACTCCTCTCTTTTTCTCTCTAACAAAAAGAGACCAAACTAGTTTGAGTAGATTCAGAGGAGTGTTTGGTTCTTTGGATAATTATATCCTAAGCAGAAAAAATGGCAAAATCTTATGGAGCTCTCTTCCTTTTGGCCCTCATTGTCTTCTTCATGCTTCAAACTATGGTAACATCTCATTTCATTCTATTAACAATTATGTTTCTTTTCGAAATATTATAATTAATATATATGATATTTTTCCTTGCTATCAAAAGATATGAGATAAAATGTGGGTTCTATTATTGTACTTTTTTAGTTGTAATATTTTAAATTTAGCTTTTAATGAAATTGAATGTACTTGTTTTCTCCTTAGGTTATGGCCTCAAGTGGATCTGTAAGGAAGTGGAACCCTGTAAGTCTTATTTTTATACTGGTTAAGAAATACCGTTTTTTATTTTTTATTTTTAAAATGGAAGAAGTGTTTTTATTATCATTATTATTTGTTTATATGTTTTGATTATTTCCTTATTACCTTTAATTTTTTGGTTAATTTGCAGAAACGTTATGGACCAGGAAGCCTGAAACGTTACCGTAAGTATTTATTACACAGTTTTTCTTGTAAAAATTAATTTCCATTGCCTAAAAAGGACCAAATCAGCCAGTAAAAGCATAAAATTCTAGTTAACTAAACTAAGCAGAAATTTAGTACAGTATTAGTTAATAACAAAAAGTTAAGCAGTTCAGATCCAACTTTCCACTAAATAATATCATTATATTTTATTATAGAAAACATTAAGTGAATAAAAAGTTAGATTCAAACTCGAGAAAGTATATTATATTATAAAAAATAATAATAATTCATCAACTATATATTTACTTATATAAATTACAAGGTAGTTGAAAGTGGAATGTTAGGTAGACTGATTAGTCAAATTAGTAATCTCTCGGAAAATTGAACATAGACTAAGTTAATGTTAGAGATGTACTTATTATACAAATTATCGTAAATTTAAAGTTAGTCAAACCAATCCACTGTCTCGGGACCCACGACGGTCAAAACATAATCCTTGAGTTTTGAGTTTGTCATCCTTTGTTTTTCAACAGAATGTCCAAAGGAATGCGATAGGAGATGTAGCCAGACACAATACCACAATGCATGCATATTGTTCTGTAACAAATGTTGTAGAAAGTGTTTGTGTGTGCCTCCTGGTTTCTATGGTAACAAACAAGTTTGCTCTTGCTACAACAACTGGAAAACTCAACAGGGTGGACCTAAATGCCCTTGATATAGCATCTTCCTTTTTCTATAATAAAAATGACTCTCTATACCACTTTTTAATCTATGTTATCTTTCTTTGTTTTATCTTATTTTATTCATAATGTTGTAATGCAATGTCTGTATGTCACTCCTTTAGGATTTTGTTTCAACTTATTGGAAAAAAAATGAGAGTGGCTTATGAATGATAATTTCATGAATATCTTGTGTTCTAAAATATTTGTTTTGGGGTGAATACATACAAATTGAAATATTAGAAGGGAAAATCTCCTATATATTAAAAAGGAAGACATTTTTCTTAAAAAAACTTTTTATTTGATAATTAGTTACATGTATTGTTGCTAGGTCTGGGTACAGAGCGGATTAGTCGTAAAATTTTAATATTTGTTATTTGCTTTGTTTTTGACGGATATCTAATTTTGATTTGCTTTGCTCTTGAAAAACACGGATATCCGGACTTACGGATATCGTGAAATTTTACAGATATTTGTGGATATTTGCGGATATCCGGCTTTCTCATTTCAGTTCAACAAATATCCATAAATATTAATAAATTATATACAAATATACTTTATTTATGTTAAAATTATCAAAAACTAGTAAATAATTAAATCATCTAGCTTTTAGATAAAATATTAAACAAAATGTCAAAAGTTAAACCCGCATATTGAATAAAGATGGTTTCATTTTTGTAAATAGTTTAGGATATCGAAGAAAATCTCTTCTTCCACTGTAATGTAAACCATTTTATCATTTCCACATTATTTTTTATTAGTTCGTATGAACTTTTACACCTATCATTTTTATTTTTGTATTCTTTTTAAGTTTTCTATTTAGTGAGTATGTGAAACATATAAATCTATATGGTGTAATATGTATATATGTAGTATATATTTAATATACAGATCAGATATCCGGTCTTTTGAAATTTAGTATTTGTTATTTGCTTTGTTTCATACGGATAATTAATTTTATTATTTTTTGCTTTGAATAGCTACGGATATTCGGAGTTTTCGGTTTAGATCGGAGAAAATATCGAATCGGATCGGATATGACGGATAATTTGCTCAGCCCTAATTGTTGCCGCTTTCACTATCTTTATCTCCAAACACTCTCATTATGACGTTTTATTTTATTTTATTTTTTTTATAATTAATTACATGTTTTTCTCGAAGATTTTTTTATTTAAATTAGGGAATTCGTTTTTTATTTCATCTAAATTTTTAAAAAATATATTTTTAGTTTCTTCGCTAAGAAAATATACTATAAAATATAAATGTAATATATACAATATTAACATTTAAAATAAATAATTTAAATGTTGTTAGTATTAAAATAATATAAACTAATATATTTAAATTTTAAATATGTTTATCTACTATGTATTAAAATGGAAGATATTTTTTCAAAAAATCTTAAATTTGATAATTGATTACATGTATTGCCACTTTCACTATATATTTAAAATATGTTTATCTCCTATATATTAAACCAAAAATTTTGATTAGCTATATATATTATATTTTAAATTGTCCAATTTACAAAATAAATAATTTTATGTTTAGTAAGTTTATATTATAAAATAATATATTTTTTATATCACACTTTTACTTCAATACTTAAATACGTATATTTGTCGAAAAATTCATAATCATTATATAAACTTTTGCCGACTAGACTTTGGCATCAATGATCCACCGGTCCTTTTGCCGATGGATGTTGTACGCCAAGCTGTTTTTGAAAATCAACATAGCCTCATCGGAAGACCATTGATGCCGAGAAAAAAAAGCTTACGCTCCATCATCGTCAATTTGCCGCGAAGTTGGGGAAACATTGGTGTCATCCGAGGTCGCATACTCCCGGGACAGCGATTTCAATTCGTTTTCTCATCGGCCGAGGCACTTGAAATGGTTATTCGGCGCGGTCCATGGGCATTCTCGGACTGTATGTTGGTTATTGAAAGATGGTTTCCGGGACAGGATGATATGGAGTTGAATCACATTCCGTTTTGGATTCAAATCAGAGGTATACCAATGCAATACCTCAATTACGAGGTGGTGGAGCGTATTGCAGATGCTTTAGGACCGCGAATGGAGATCGAATCCAATCAACAATTCGAAACAAGATTGGATTTTGTTCGTGTGAAGATTAACTGGCATGTGGATCGACCCCTTCGATTCCAAAGAAACCTCCAATTATGTCCGGGAGTTAATACTCTACTTTACTTCAAGTATGAACGCTTACGTGGTTTTTGTAGTCTTTGTGGTCTCCTAACTCATGACACAGGAGGTTGTTTATTACCGAATGGAGATGGTGATGATAATGAAGATAACCCACCTGAAGATGATATCGACCCTCATTCCAATGGCTTTGTCCAACCGCGGGCGACAAGTAATGTGATAATCCGTGAGATTGATGATGAAGATCTTTATGTGCCGCAACCGGCGGAACCAATTGCAATGATTGAGGAACCAGGCGATTTGACACACTTCCAAGATGAGATTATTTCAAGGAAAAGAAAGCATGATGATGAGGCCGGACCAAGCGCAACAAGGTCGGTCACGGATGGGGATTCAAGTGATGATGAAGCTAGTGAAAACAATGAACTCGGAGGCGCGGTGGGCCCGATACCACCAATGGATCCATGAAGACACTTACTTGGATCTGCCGAGGTTTGGAAAATGACCTAGTAGTTCGACATCTTGAGGAGCTAACAAACCGATTAGCTCCAGATTTCATTTTCCTCATGGAAACCAAACAAGAAGATGTTTATGTAAACCAAGTGGTATCTAAGTTAGGATTTAACTTTTCTAGGATTGTGTCTCCTTTAGGTCGTAGTGGTGGTTTAGTAGCTATGTGGAAACCATCTATTTCTGCTTCAGTTTTAAGTTTATATTCTAATGTAATCGATCTTCATGTTAGTATGAATGGGTTTGATTTCTACTTGTCCTGTGTATATGGTCATCCACAACACGCTTATCGACAAATTGTTTGGCACAAACTAGAAGCTACCGCCCATAATCGAAATGAACCTTGGATGTGTATAGGCGACTTAAATGAACTAAGAGACAACTCTGAAAAAATAGGTGGACGAATTCGGTCCGACCGCTCTTTTCAAGCATTTCGACATATGCTAGATACATGTGATTTTCGCGATCTCACACATATTGGAGACCGTTTCTCCTGGTTTGGAAAGAGATATAATTCGGATATTCAATGTTGTTTAGACCGAACTTTGGTCAATACTCGATGGATAAATCAATTTTCAGCGTTTTTTCTGAATTTTTGGAGGTTGGAGTGTCAGATCAGAGACCAGTGCTAACTAGAATTCTCTTTGATAACCCATCAAAACAATTTAAATTTAAATATGATGATAGATATCATTCATATGAAGGGTTTAAAGACGCTATATCTAATGGTTTGAAGAACAATCTGAGCTCAAACAGTTCACTACATCATTAACTAAGTCACTGTCGAAGTTCACTCTCAAAATGGAAAAAGCATCATCGACTTAATTCTAGGGAGGATATCAAATTATTCAAAAGTAGGTTGTCCGAAGCTTTAAAGACAGGCTCACCCACATCAACTATTCATGAGTACCGAAAACAACTGAATCTTGCATATATTCGAGAGGAAGAATTTTGGCGCATTAAGTCACGAAACAATTGGCTAAAAAATGGAGATCGGAACACTAAATTCTTCTTCCATAGTACTCAACAACGTAAAGCAATGAACAAGATCTATGCCTTAAGGGACACGAACGGTGACAGACAGACCGATCTTACGCAGCTTACAAATATTGTGACGGCATACTTCACAGAATTATTCACAAGTCGAAGTGATACATCAGTCTATAGTCATATTTTTAATCACTTTCCAAGCAGAGTAACAGATACAATGAATACTGATCTTACAAGACAAATAAGTCATGATGAAATAGACCATGCAATACTTAGCATTGGTGCAACGAAAGCCCCATGACCGGATGGTTTTCCAGCAAATTTTTATCATCGTCATTGGGACATACTTAAGCTGAGTGTTTATTACGAAGTTCAAGCTTTTTTCGAACAGGAAAGATTGGACCGAATGCTTAATCACACCAACATTTGCTTAATCCCCAAAACAGATAAACCGGAGCATATTCAGGATTTTCGACCCATTGCTCTTTGCAATGTAAGCTACAAGATAATATCAAAGATCTTAGTAAATCGTCTGAAAAATCATCTCCCATATTTAATTGATGAAGAACAAGCTGCTTTTGTTCCTAACCGAATGATTACAGACAACGTACTCGTTGCTCATGAAATACTGCATTCTCTCAAAGTTCGTAAAAGAGTATCAAAGTGCTACATGGCAATTAAAACAGACATTTCAAAAGCTTATGATCGTTTTGGAATGGGATTTCCTGGAACGTACAATGCAATGCATGAATTTCGCACCAAAATGGGTACGCTGGATAATGTTGTGTGTTAAATCAGTAACGTTTTCAACGTTAATCAATGGGACCCCACAAGGATCATTTTCACCGGGGCGTGGTTTGCGGCAAGGAGATCCACTATCACCTTATCTATTTATCTTATGCACTGAAGTACTCAGTTATATGGTTAAGAGAGCAATACGACAACGCAAATTACGGGGAGTCAAGATTAGTAACAATGGACAATCTGTGAGTCATCTATTCTTTGCAGATGACTCTCTGTTCTTTTGTAATGCTAATAAAACTACGGCTAGTGTACTGAAGGATATCTTTACTCAATATGAACGGACATCTGGACAGTTAATAAACTATTCGAAATCAGCAATTACGTTTGGATCTCGGGTTGATCCAGTTCAAAAAACTCGGATACGTAATCTTCTACAAATACATAATGATGGTGGTACTGGGAAGTATTTGGGACTGCCTGAGATAATTGTCACAAGGAAGATAGAAGTTTTCCGTTCAATAACAGACAAGATTCAACAACGTACTGCTAGTTGGTCAAAGAAATTTCTTTCACTAAGTGGCAGAGAAATCTTATTAAAGTCTATTGCGTTTGCAATGCCAATCTATTCCATGGGATGCTTCAAGCTCCCAAAAGGAATCATTGACGATATTGTTAAGCTTATGGAAAGGTTTTGGTGGTCAAAACCAACTACGGCAAACACAACAAAGTCTTTGCACTGGCTTAGTTGGGATAAACTATCCACACCAAAACGTGATGGGGGACTTGGTTTTAGGGATATTGAACTATTCAACAAAGCACTGCTTGCAAAGCAACTTTGGAGAATTAAAGATAATCCTCATAGTTTACTCTCTCGACTTCTAAAAGGACGGTACTTTCGAACAACGAATATACACAATGCTCAACTAGGCACAAAACCGTGNTTCGAACAACGAATATACACAATGCACAACTAGGCACAAAACCGTCCTATGGTTGGCGCTCAATACTGTTTGGACAAGATATTTTCAATGCGGGATGTAATTATATTATAGGAAATGGAAATTATATACATATATGGAGTGACAAGTGGTTACCTACGCATCCTCTAAGAGCTCCAACACCAAATCAAGAAGGCAACGAACACGATCACACAGTTTCAAAGTTAATTACATAGTCGAATTCCTGGAATATGGATCAAGTTAGAGCATGGATAACTCCTGATGACGCAGAATTGATAAAAAAAATTAAATTACCGAAAGAAAAAACGGAGGATATAGTGGTTTGGTCATATGCTGCCAATGGTTGTTATTCTGTTCGCTCGGGATATAGACTTGCTTACGATTTGTTTCCACCAACACCAACAACGGATTGTCAGTATACGTCTCAAGATTTACATTACAAAATCTGGAGACTTGATATACAACCACAATTAAAACATTTCTTATGGCGTATATCCAGAAATATATTGGCAACAAAATATGAACTCCACCAACGCCATTTAATTCCATATGCTANTATGTCCACATATCTCACATATATGGCTAACTAATCAACCACCCAACTCTAATTTGCTTGATGCAACTTGCGCATTTGATGTCAAGTTGGAACAATTGTTAACAAGAACAAGACGATTGGATGATGAGGCTACTTACAATCATCGAGAATTCTGGTTATTATGGAATATCTGGAAACGAAGAAAGCATATACTCTTTCAACATAAACGGGATTCATGGGAAACTGTCACCCAAAGGGCGATTAGTGAGGCTGAAAATTGGAGATTAAA
>OVBE01015755.1:0-11295 GCA_900406425.1 Iberis pinnata | reverse complement strand
AAAAAAAGAGATTGTTAGGGTTTGGGTTATTATATAATAGGCTAAAAGTGTGGAAGAACAATTAACACTTTTAGTCATTCTTAATTTTCTGGGTTAGGGTTCTTATAAAATATGTTCAAGAGAGTCACTGAGAGATATTGTGGAACGAACAGGGGGATAAAGGGATAAAACCTAGGTATTGTTTAGGACGTGTATAAAGGGGCTAACATGTGTGTAGTAGAGATTATCACTTTTAGATGCTTTTGGTGGGAATTGGGTTTTTAGGGTTGATTATGTTCTTGAGAGGTTGTGAGACGTCTTGGGGGAGTAACAGAGGGATAAAGGGAAAATGTCAAAATCGGGTAAGGGTATCAGAAGGGTAACTTACATTACAAGTGTATAAAGAAACAACTTGTAAAGATTTTGAGAAGTAAATAACAAAGTTTGTTATTTGTAACAAGTGTATTGTGTTCTTAAAACTTTCAATTGGTATCAGAGCAGGCATCTTAGGAAAGACGCCTATTCTTTCACAAACATGTGAAGATCTTGTGATAGGGAATGGAAACCCTCAATACTTCCCTCTAGCAAGAGATTTGGTGCTGTGTCTTGATAACTACAACTGTTTGGAAATAATATATAAGAAAGCATCAAAAGAACTCGAATTTACTTGCTCAAATTGCAATTTGAGAGACTCAAGATAGATAAACAAGAAAGTGTTGAATATTTCGCCAAAAATTTGTATCAGTTGATGGTGCATTAGAGGTACTTGGTAAACATTACAAGGACAAGAAACTGGTGAAGAAGCTTATGTGCTGTCTACCTAACCAGTTCCAGTCACAGAAATCAGTAATTCAAGTGATAAAAAATTCACATAAGATGAAATTCAACCAACCAAGACAAGAAAAGATTAAGAGGAAAGAAATTGTGTGCACATTGAGAAAAACATTATACCCAAACCAGCTCAAATATGGCTGATCTCATTATCAGAGAGTATTTAAAGTACCATGATTGTGGGAAAGGATGTGAGGTACCTACCAGCAGCAAATCTGAAGGCAGAAGTAAAAGCTACAACAAGAACAACCAAGATGTGTTGATCAGATTATCAAAAAGTATTTAAATAACCATGATTGTGGGCAAGGACGTGCAATACCTACCAACATCAGATCTGAAAGCATAAGTGAAAGAAACAACAACCCCCCCCCNAACAAGAACAACCAAGATGTGTTGATCAGATTATCAAAAAGTATTTAAATAACCATGACTGTGGGCAAGGACGTGCAATACCTACCAACATCAGATCTGAAAGCATAAGTGAAAGAAACAACAACCCCCCCCCAAAAAAAAGAGAAATCCTTTGTGAGCAAGGATGGTGGGAGTGATGTTTCATATCTTGAAGAAAACAACATGCTAAATCAGGTAGCATTTGGTGGAACCAATGAGAAAATCACCAATTCTGACATAAAAGGACAGCTGAAGCTAGTGCTGTTTGATAAAAACAAGATTCAGTGTGGGAGTCTGTTTCAAATCAAGGACCATAATCTTGTATCACCACACACAAACAAGGAGTGTGAGAAGTTGTTCACAACAGATTGAACCAGCACTAGGAACTGTGGTTTTTGTCACCAGGGAGTCTTTGTGGACTCAAAAACAATTGTGAAAAAATCTATGAATTATGAACTTGAGGCTACCAAACAACATGTTAATGAACCTGTCACAATGCATCAATGTAAAAATTCAAAAAGACAAGCCCTTGTTAAAACTGAAAGGGATCTCTTGGAGAAATATCAGGATAACAATAACAACCATTATGGGGGTTACAACTTTGAAACGTGTGGTCTCTTCAAGATTCAGTGCTTATGGTGGCACACTAGAATTTCTTAGATAGTCCATCAGTATAAATATCACTTTGGCAGAAGATATCACGAAAAAGCATGGTTAAGAAAAGAGTCCAGCTGTTGTGAGAGGTTCAGAAACATGTTGTTTGGTAGCCTCAAGTGATTGTCCCAAAGGTATGACAGGTAATTCATCATGCTTAAAAGAACTTGTGAAAAGTAATATCAGAGACGGTACATGTGGTGTTTGGATGATACGAAATACATATGAAAAACATGTCACAAGTGATGATAAGAATCCCAGTATGCAGGATGTATATGTTGAAGAACTCAAGGTGAATGTCATAAGAACCAATCTGTTGTGTGATGAAGGAATGGATGCTATATTCACAAGAGATCATTGGAAAACAGTGTACAAGACATGTGAGGTTAAGCTCAAAGGAGTGCGATCAGGAAAGATCAAATATATGAGGTATCCACTACAACAAAAAGGTATACAACATCACTTCTATTATGTCGATTACATAATTGATATTAGTTAAAATTAGTTAATAACAAATGATGTTAAATTTTTGATTCAACGTCAATTAAAATTATTGATGTAACTATTATTTTATTTAGCATCACTAAAATAAAAATGATATAACTTATAAAGATTTGCATTATTTAAAAACCAAATGATGTAAAATTATAATTTACACCAGATAATAATAATCATATTTATTAATTATTTTTATACATCAATTATAAAACGTTCATAAAAGAAGTTAGATTTTATAAGTGATACAAATTAAGTAATAGAAATCAATTATTTTTTCGATGAAATGTTAAATTGATTAAAAAATAACAAGAGTGTTATGTACAAAAAAGAATGTTTTGAAAAACTGAAGAGGAGGAGTATATGGTTTAGGGGGTGGTTGTCATGGTGGTCTCGTGAAAACCTGATTCTAAAAAACCCCATGAGATAAAACTAGAACCAGGAAAAAGAGTACACACCATAAGAACCAGAACCATATACGAGGAGAAATATAGCAAAGAAGAAGCATGTGTCGATTATACAATAGTGAGCCTAGTCAATACTAAAGCAAAGTGGATGCACGCTCATGTGGGATGAAAAGATTGTCAACGCTGTGTGAGCCCATGGTAACGAGACTCCATAGGATAACGAAGGATGGTAATCCGATGGTGGATGGTGGTGGTGATGAACCAAAGTAGCTGAGAATATTACTGGTGCGGTTGTCCATGGTATCGAGCAATGTTTAGTCCATACGGGAGTGATAACGTAGCTGGAGTGAGTCGAGAGTTTTCCTCCAGTGCGAGGAGAGCCTGTGCCGGAGAATCGGCAAGTTGATGGAACCATAAATTGTATGTGTACAGACAAGCGAAGAAGAAGTGATCCCGCAATTCATCAGGTTCCCCACAGAAAACGCAAGGCTATGCGTGACCCCAAGCTCTCATTCTTCTACATGTAGCTAACCTGTCAAGGACTACAAGCCAAGAAAGAAAAGCGTAACAGGGAATAGCTTGAGGGAACCAAATAATTGAAGATCATGATTTTGTAGGGTAAGAGGGACAAATCTATTTCCATGTAATAGTAGCACTAAAGATGGTCTTGTATTGATCGTTGCCGTGGTGCCATAAGCAGGTGACGTGTTCGTGAAGAGGGGAAGGCAATGGTTGGTCTATTAGCGCTTGGTATATTGGCCGAAGTGCTAGACTATGAGTCCTAATCCGCCATTAGATGGAGGTCGCTGCATCAGCGACTGTTGCATAACGCGAGATGCCAAACTCACGAATCCCAGCTTCACCTGTGACTGCTAAAAAGGACCAAGAGAAGACCATTATCAAACCAAAANATGGAGGTCGCTGCATCAGCGACTGTTGCATAACGCGAGATGCCAAACTCACGAATCCTAGCTTCACCTGTGACTGCTAAAAAGGACCAAGAGAAGACCATTATCAAACCAAAAGGATGTGGTGCAGCCATTACCAATTTTAGACTTGAAGAAGGATGCTGCTAGGGGTCGAATTTTGAGTAGTTTGCGCCAAATCCAAGCTCATGCGATGGTGGTAGGGTGTCCCAGAAAGTCTCGTGGCAAAGAAGATAGACCCGAGTCCATGCAATCCATAGGGATGAAGTGTTGGTGTGTAAGCGCCATATCAGGGAGAGGGACTACACTGTGGAGGTGTCCTCAAATTTCCAAATACCTAGACCACCCTGCGATTTTGGATAAGAAACATCAGTCCAACTAACCTTGGGGGATGTCGATGAAACTGGGGATCCCGTCTATAGGAAGTTGCTGCACAAACTACTTAACGCCTGCAAGAAACTTTTAGTGTGACGTTAGGCGGACTACTAGAAATTAATTGTGCTAACTATCACCAACTGGATGAGTTGTAAACAACCTGCATAAGAAAGAAGCTTAGAAGACCAAGATTTTAACTGAGATGGAATACTGTAAACGAGTGGCTCGTAGTCTGCTCTAGTCATCCTCTTCGTCATTAGCGGATTGGGAGCGATTCACATCCCAACTGCAGGTCGTAATTGTGCGTAGGAGAGGTGGGGGAGGGTTATCCATGAGGAAAGCCGAGGACTTGTTGAGATTCACACAAAGTCCTAACGCGTTTCCAAAGTGTCCAGCACCTGCAATATCCCTTTTATGGAACCTGTACCGCCATCAGATAAAACCAGAATATCATCTGCAAAACATAAATGACTAAGGCCTAGTCGGTGACATTGTGGGTGATAACCAATTCGCCCAGAGATTGCCGCGTCATTCAAAAGTTTCGACAACACATAATTGGCAATCACATAGAGGTAAGGGAAAAGAGCACAACCTTGACAAAGCTCATGGGAGCTCGGGAAGTATCTCGCAGGTTCAACATTAACGAAAATAGAGAAGGTGGCAGTGGAGATACGCATGTAGATCCAATGAATAAAGAGAGGGGGAAGTCTAAAACCTGGAGGATAGTGGTAATGAACTCCCAGTTGACTATGTCAAAAGCTTTTGAGATGTCAAGTTTGAGAGTACACCGCTGTGAGATCGCTGACTTGTGTTTGTCTTTTACTAGCTCGGTGGCGAGAAGCACATTCTCAAGCAATAGACGATTTTTAATGAATGCACTCCGGTTGGCTTCTATGAAGTCGGGAAGTAGAATCTTGAGCTGATTGGCGATGTTTTTTTAGATTACTTTGTAAATGATGTTGCAGCATGATATGGAATGGCAGTCTTTGATGGTTTGGGGATCATCACCTTTTGGAATCATCAAAATGAGATTCGCCTTTATTCCTCGCGGGAGAAAGACATAGAGGAAGAAAGACTGCATTGACAAAATCTGCACCAATTATTGGCCAAGCTACTTTGAAGAACTCTGCAGTGTAGCCATCCGGCCCAGGAGATTTGTTGGAGAGCAAGGAGAGTAGAGTGGCGTGAATTTCACTCTGCAAGATAGGCCAAGTTAGCTGCTTACTTGAAACCAGAGGACAAGGATAAGTAAGATGTCTTTCAAGATAGGCATAATCTAAAGGAGTAATAGTATCGGGATGCTGGAGGAATGTCTAGAATTGGCTGACTGCTTCGTCTTTGATCTCTGAAAATTCAGTTACTGTACGACTCGAGGGAAGTTCTAAACGTCGGATGGAGTTCCAACTTTTGTGCGATGAGGCAATGCGATGGAAGAATCTGGTGTTATGATGTCCATGTCTGAGCTAAGTAATTCTTGATTTTTGTTGATATAAACGCTCCTCGGCGTTTTCTAAGAAGGACCAATTACGTGCCAAAGTAGCTTCCGCTTGTAGATTCGTGGAGGTGGGATCCGTGAGCGCGCTTGGTGTTGGAATGTGCTAAGAAGATCATAGGCATCACGAGTACAGGCTGAGACGTCACTATAGGAGGAGGGATTCATGGTACGGATGGTGGACTTCAATGTCTTGAGGTTGGTATGGAATAACCAAAGAGCAAGACGAGAGTGCATAAGTGGGGGATGCACCTGCCAATCTTCTTCGATAATCTGCAGAAAGTCAGGGTGATCAGTTATGAAATTATTGAATTTAAAAGGCTTTTGGGAAGTATAGAGATAGGATGAAAGGTGAATGGTGCATCGCGCATGATCGGAAAATCCATTAGCTTCAAACACCGCATAAGAATGCGGGAAAGCACTCATCCATGCGTCATTAACCAGACTTCTATCAAGCTTTTTGGAAATAGGATCAACGGCTAGGCGGTTCGTCCAGGTAAAACACGGTCCCATATATGATAAGTCTGCAAGATCCATACGATTTACGAACTCTTGGAAGTGAAGCATTCCCACCAGACGCTGACCGCTAGGGTGATTTGAGTGATCTAAAGTATACAAGATTTCATTAAAATCATCCATGATGAGCCATGGGATAGCTGTGGATCCATAGAGCCGCCGACTTTCAAGCAAGTCATTCCAAAGATGAATACGATCGCCCTGGAAGTTGGAGGCATAAACACAAGATATCATGATGATGCTACCAGATTCTAGAGTAACGAGAACCACAATCAATTGAGAGGTGATTTTGCGTAGGAGAGGTGGGGGAGGGTTCGCTGTGAGGAAAGCCGAGGAAGTCTTGAGATTTACATGAAGTCCTGACGCATTGCTAAAAGTGTCCAGCACCTGCAATATCCCTTTTATGGAACTTGTACTGCCTTCAGGTAAAACCAAAATATCATCTGCGAAAAATGAATGAGTTAGGACTAGACGGTGACATTGTGGGTGATAACCGATTCGCCCAGAGATCGACACATCATTCAAAAGTTTTGACAACACATCATTGGAAATCACATAGAGGTAAGGGGAGAGAGCACAACCTTGGCGAAACCCACGGGAGCTCGGGAAGTATCCCGCAGGTTCCCCATTAACGAAAATAGAGAAGGTGACAGTGGAGATACACATGCAGATCCAATGAATAAAGAGAGGGGGATGAGTCTAAAACCTGTAGGATAGTTGTAATGAACTGCCAGTTGACTGTGTCAAAAGCTTTTGAGATGCCAAGTTTGAGAGTACACCGCTATGAGATCGCAGACTTGTGATAGTCTGTTACTTGCTCGATGGCTAGAAGCACATTCTCAAGCAATAAACTATTTTTGATGAATGCACACTGGTTGTTTTCAATGAAGTCGGGAAGTAGAATCTTGAGCCGATTGGCGATGATTTTTGAGATTACTTTGTAAATAATGTTGCCGCATGATATGGGACGACAGTCTTTGATGGTTTGGGGATCATCACGTTTTTGGAATCAGCGAAATGAGAGTCACATTTACTCATTGCAGGAGAAAGCCAGAGGAAGAAAGACTGCACTGCGGTGACGAAATATGCACCAATTATTGGCCAAGCTGCTTTGAAGAACTCTGCAGTGTAGCCATCCGGCCCAGGAGTTTTGTTGGAGGGCAAGGAGAGTAGAGTGGAATAAATTTCACTATTCAAGATAGGCCAAGTTAGCTGTTTACCTGTAACCAGAGGACAATGATAAGTAAGAAGTCTTTCAAGATAGTTATAATCTAAAGGAGTAATAGTATCGGGATGCTGGAGGAATGTCTGGAAGTGGCGGACCGCTTCGTCTTTGATATCTGAAAATTCGGTTATTGTACAACCCGAGGGAAAGACTAGACGTCATATGGAGTTCCGAATTGTGCGCGATGAGTCAATGTGATGGAAGAATCCGGTGTTATGATATCCATGTCTGAGCCCAGTAATTCTTGATTTTTGTCGATATAAACGCTCCTTAACATTTTCTAAGAAGGACCAATTACGTGCCGAAGTAGCTTACCCTTGTAGATTCATGGAGGTGGGATCCGTGAGTGCTTGGTGTTGGCATATTCGAAGAAGATCATAGGCATCACGAGTATAGGCTGAGACGTCACTATAGGAGGAGCGATTCATGGTACGGATGGTGGACTTCAGAGTCTTGAGGTTGGAATGTAATAGCTAAAGTTCAAGACGAGAGTGCGTAAGTGGGGGATGCACCTGCCAATCTTCATCCATAATCTGTAGTAAGTCAGGGTGATCAGTTAAGAAATTATTGAATTTAAAAGGCTTTCGGGAAGTAGAGAGATAGGGTGAAAGGTGAATGATGTATCGCGCATGATCGGAGACTCCATTTGCTTCAAATACCGCGTAAAAATGCGGGAAAGCACTCATCCATGCGTCATTAACCAGACTTTTATCAAGCTTTTTGGCAATAGGGTCACCGGCTCGGCGGTTCGTCCATGTAAAACGCGTTCCCATATATGATAAGTCTACAAGATCCATACAGTTTATGAAGTCTTGGAAGTGAAGCATTCCCACCTGACGCTGACCGCTAGGGTGATTTGAGTGATCTGAAGTATTCAGGATTTCATGAAAATCACCCATGATGAGCCATGGGATGGGTGTGGATCCATAGAGACGTCGGCTTTGAAGCAAGTCATTCCAAAGACGAATACGAATGCCCTGAAAATTGGAGGCATAAACACGAGATATCAGGACAATAATACCAAATTCTAGAGTAACAAGAACTGTAATCAACTGAGAGGTGACTAGAAGAGGGTGACAACAACACCTTCCTTCCAGCAGACCCAAATACGCAATCGCTGATGAGCTGCATAATTGTGCATTACGTCCCAACGAGGAAAAGCTAACTGTAAAATATGGGTAAAATTATGAGATTGGACACGAGTTTCTAATAGATAACCAAATTATGGATTAGTGGCATGAAGCCAATGATGAATGATGGAGTGCTTATGAGGCTGGTTAAAGCCTAGGTTATTACAAGCGAATAGACATGGTCTCTGTTGTCTCCGGGAGGAGACATTGATGTGCTTTTTAGTGATCAAAGGTTTGTTTGGTTTACGATGTCCCGAGACGGTCTGCTTGTTTGGCCTTATTCCTAGTACTATAGCGCCTGACCGTAGAATTATGTTGAGTTATTAGCGGTTCAGCATCCGATAATTGGCCTTCCTCTTTCTCATCATCACAATTCTCCTTATTATCTGCAAGGACAAACAAAAAGGAGGTGAGAAAGTTTCTGCAACGGGGATATCAACCGAGGCTAGTTTAGTAGGTGATAGGGAAGCAGCTCGGATATGTCGCTTCACTGTAGACCATTCCGAGGTAGCCCGTGTGTCCGGTAAACTTAGGGCTTGGGGGGATGCATATCAGCTTGGAGTTGCTGGGACAGTGAACCCATGCCATCAAGAAGCGCTAAGGCTGGGTCATTTAGCGGAACATTATGTATGGTAGCTTGCTTCACGATTGACAATGCAGGATCTTGAGTTTAATCGGCATTGGGATTAGGCACAGTTAGAAAAATGGTAGTACAAGATAGAGAGAGATCAAGATTGTTATTGGTATCGTCATGGTGGGAATCAGCTTTATTTCCCGTCCGTAATCGGACCTACATGGAGTGTTTGGGTAGTACTTTCAGCACTGTCCGTGATACCAATGTTCGTGGTTGTATCAATATAAGGTTGTGAGTGTGCACTAGTCTGAATGGTGCCCGTCTAACAAGTGCATCTTGAGTTGGATTAGTCTCGGTCAGTTGTTGGACATCAGCGATTAAACGAGCTTCTCCGGGACCTGTTTTTACATGTTTTAGATGTGTGTCCCCAGCTATGATATGGTGTGCATCAGGGCATTAGCCACATGTAGGAGATAAAGATTTGAATGTCATATCCATCTAATTTGATCGTATTAAATAGCTCCTTGTCCATATTGAAAACCACGTTAGCCGATTTTTCATCACGATTCCACATTCTATTAAATGTGGCATGAACTTTACNCCCCCCCCCCCCCCCCCCCCCCCACAAAGGTTGGAAATCGTCAAGTATATGCTTAGGTATTGAAACAGAAGCAACTCCTCCTATTCGTGTGAATGAAGGCGGTGGAGACATAGAAGAGATCTCAGTTGTGGCAGTTGTGGCTGCGATATTCCATGAAGACTGTGGCACGGAAGACGAGCTTGAAGCAGCACCAGGAGGCATCGGCGACGCTGGAGCTCAAGCCACAGTTTAGCGTAAGGAGGAAGTTAAATAAGGAAACCCTAGTGCTTAGAAAAAATCGCCTATCGCCTCTCAAAATTTATAAGCACACCTTGTATTTAATAATGGGTCAATCAATTATTTAGAAGTGATGTTATATTAAACACTTTTTTAAAAAAATGGCTAATGTCCCACATCGATAGTAACTAACAAGAGAATTTAGAAATCTTAGTTGTTTAAAGAGCCCATTTTTAAAAATTGTGCATTGGTTATTTAGTTTGATTTAAAAAGATAACGTGGTTCATAAATTATTTGGTTCAGTTTAAAGGTGGACACATATCAAACTATTAGAACACAAGTAAAAAATCTTACAATATTAGCGAAAGAAATTATTTGATTTGGTTTAAAGATTCCACCTTTTAAAATTGTGCATTGATTATTTGGTTTGGTTTAAATACATAATTTAGTAAACAAATTATTTGGTTTGGTTTAAAAGTGGACACGTGTCAAGCTATTATAACACAAGAAAAAACCACATTTTACAATATTAGTGAAAAATGAAGATTCATTCATTGATTATTTGGTTTGGTTTAAATACACAATATGGTTCGTAAATTATTTTATTTTGTTTAAAGAGTTTATCTTTAAAAATTGTGCATTGGTTATTTGGTGTGGTTTAAATACATAATGTGGTTCATAAATTATTGTAAAGATAGTTTGGTTTAAAGGTGGACACATGTCAAGCTACTAGAGCACATGTAAAACAACCTTACTGAAAAATGAAGATTCAATCACTGATTATTTGGTTTGGTTTAAGTACACAATATGGTTCATAAATTATTTGGTTTTGTTTAAAGAGTCTATCTTTAAAAATTGTGCATTGGTTATTTGGTTTGGTTTAAATACATAATGTGGTTCATAAATTATTATAAAAAATAGTTTGGTTTAAATGTGGATATATGTCAAGCTATTAGAGCACAAGTAAGAAAAATATTACTTTATTAGTGAAGATATAGATGACACACTATTTGTAATTGACACAATAAGTTGGTTTAAGAGCATATGTGGTTTGATATGATCAAATCTAGTGTAAGTTCAAATTAAAACTAAAATTGATAGTTTTTATTTAACGCTGATCCTTGTACCAACTAATATGTATTAATAGTAGTAGGAGTTAATGTAAATAACTATGCAAGTATTTAACATCAATTATCATAAACGTCATAAATGTTAGTATCTTTTTTAGTAACTAATGCAAAATCTAATATCACTTTTGCAACTAACACAATTTAGTATCGATTACAAAAATTGATGAAAATATTTATATTAAATTTTTAAGGGAAGATAGCTTAACTACCATACATTTTAGTAAAAATGACTAGAACCATACAAATCTTTTTTTTATTGCTTTCTTTTTTAAATGCCGAGCGTACCCTTCTATTACGTTGTGACAAAAAAACATATTTACCGGAATTCCATTCGCCACATAGGAATTCACTGAC
>OVBE01015754.1:0-11295 GCA_900406425.1 Iberis pinnata | reverse complement strand
TGTGAAATGATGAATAATGAAGGTTTGGACCTTCTGGTTTTATAGAAAAAATAGTGATGGATACTGACGGACATATCCGTCACGAATCCGTAAGTAAATCCGTCAGGATTTTCCTGACAGATTATTGGCTGTCAGTTTTTTTCCTGACGGATATGAATCCGTCAGGATTTTCCGGTCATTTTTGGCTGGTTTTTCTTGTAGTGTAAGGCGTAAATCACTCCTCCCAAGGGGTTTGAACTAGTGACCTTAAACACTCCAAAGAGTGTCTCAACCACTAGACCAAAGTCCCTTGGTATGACAATAGACAATTATGACATCAATCTCATGAATCAATATTTCATTCAAGATTTAAATATGATGTTATATATTATTGTATTACGATATATTGTTAAGTTATCGATATTTTCAAATTGTTTCATAATGTGACAGAAAAAATAAATCAATACAATACTAATACATATCAACTAAATATTTAATCAAATGAATACAAAATTAGTTCTTCAAATTATTTTAGTTAATTTTACAAGTTTAATCTATTTTTTGTCAATTAAAAAGTTTTAGGTCAACCCGTAAATTTTTCTAGGGCAAAGATCTTACCAATTCTTTTTTAGCAAGTTTCTTCCAACGTGAATTAAACATGTGATATCTAAATTTTCTATATTTTATGATAATATAGGGATTTTACCATTAGAAAATATTGTTTATACTCTTAATATAATTTTTATACTTATTTTAGATACATTTTTTTTTGATAAGGTACTTATTTTAGATATATTGCATATAGTTTCTATCTTATTATAAGTATTTATAATCAGGAGGATATAATCATAACGGAATTGGAAGAGATTGAAAAAGTAATAAATTTTGCAGTGAGGAAGAAGGATTGGAGTGTGAGGCTAGAAGGCTGTAGAGAAAGTGCGATGGGAACATTGACTATTATGGTTGAGATTTTTGAGGTGACGCCATCTCTTGAGGTATAGAAGAAAGGAGGCAATGTGAGTATGACGAGTTTTGCAATAAAGAACTTATACCACAGCTAGAGAAGCAATGTGTTTGCCACTTGAAATGTGAAACAAATGTCCTTATTATTTGCTAGATAGAAACTCACAGATGTGGGAAAATAGCTATACACATGTAAACCAACCTGAGAAATTCATAGAAACGTAGCTTCATGCGTAAGAAAATCGCAGTTTCTATAACTTACCAAAGAAATTACACGATTTTCGTATCTCGTGAAGCTTCAAACTGTTTAGTTATGGACTGACAAGACGATTGGGCAACCAGTTCCTGCAAAGGATATAGTATTACAGTGTGATCAAAGGGATTAATTTACATTAAGAATATTTCCAGTATATATACATCGTGAGTTCTAACTAAGGTAAGAGAATATATATACATAAACTAGTGAAACAATCATTGGGATATGATTGTATCCTAATATCCCCTCAAGACGGAGCACCGGTGGTGAGACCGATCTTGTCGCACATGTAGTGGAACCTAGCACAGTTGAGTGGTTTACTAAGGACATCAGCAAGTTTATCATGTGTGGAGACATGTTGAACCCGAAACTGGTTGGACTGAACTTTTTGGAGCACAAAGTGGTAATCAAGGGCTAGATGCTTCATGCGAGAGTGAAATACGAGATTTGCACTAAGGTAGGTGGCGCCTTTGTTGTCACAATAGATGGTAGGTGTCGAGGTAAGGCGAATACCGAGTTCCCTAAGAAGAGAGAAGAGCCAAGATAGTTCGGTTGTTGTGGCTGCAATGGACCGGTACTCGGCTTCGGTAGAGGACCGAGCTAGACCACCTTGTTTCTTGGATGACCAAGCGATGTGATGGCTACCAAAGTAGACAAGATATGCTCCAGTGGACTTGTAGTCATCGCGATCACCAGCCCAATCTGAAATAGTAAAAGCATGTATTAGTGGTGAGTTATGAGCAGAGAAGAAAATACCTTTGTGCATCATTCCGGCGAGGTAACGGAGGAGACGTTTGGCAGCATGCCAATGATTTGTAGTTGGACGATGCATGAACTATGATAGTTTGTTTACGACGAAACTAATATCCGGGCGAGTGAACGAGAGGTACTGTAAGGGATCACCGTCGTGAAGTGTAAGAGTGGTGGAAGGGAATTGAGGCGTCGGGACTGGTTTTACATATGTCATCTTAGTCCGGTGTAAAAAATCTGCAATATATCAAGTTTGAGTTAGTAAGAGGCCTTTGAGAGACCGTTGAACCTCGATATCAAGAAAATATGACAAATCATTAAGATCCTCAAGTGAAAATTAGGTGAATATCCAGCGAGAACCAACAATATTAGAAGCTTGTGTAGGAGATACGAGAGTATAAGTGTGATTGCGCAATAAAGAATCAATCTCAGCCCGCATTGCGGTTCGCCAATGCGGATCTTGTAGAGCATGTGCTACTATCTTAGGTGGACGTCTCCAGAATCTACTGTATAGAAGCATGAAGATTTAGTTTTGTAGGAGCTTTACGGGGCCTGGTACTGCGTCTTGTTGGTGCTGGTTGTGTAGAGTTGAGGATGGGAACAGATGATTCAGCTTCATGTGTGTGCAAAACTGATGCTGGAGGAGCATCAGACGTTGATAGAGGCTGAACTTGTGGCATAGTGACAGCTGGGACAGATTTGGTAGGAGCAGATAAGGGTGACGATGATGGTGCAGGTTGATGTATAGGAGTTCCTGGTGGCATTGGAAGAATTCCAGGGGCTGGAGAAGGCTCTCTTGGACCTTGAGAATAAATCAGAGCCGGCTGAACAAAAGGTGTATTTGAGCCGGAAGAATATGAGGAAGATGTAACTGCTTCGGGGTTGGTGATCAAACCTGTAAAACTAAAGGGAAAAATAGTTTCGTGAAAGACAACATCCTGAGATATATAAACCCGAGACGAAGAGCGGTCAAGACATATATAGGCACTTTGAGAAGTGGAGTAACCGAGAAACACACAAGGAGAAGAACGAGGATCAAGTTTATGAGATGCATATGGTTTAATCCATTGAAAGCACAAGCAACCAAAAACACGTAATTTAAAATAATTTGGTTGAGCATGGAAAAGACGATGAAACAGTGAAGACTTAGATAAAACAGTAGTAGGCATGCGATTAATTAAATAAACAGCAGCGGGAAAAGCATATGACCAATACGTGCGAGGCATGGAAGCATGAGATAATAACGCTAAACCGGTTTCAACAATATCATGATGACGACGCTCTGCAATCCCGTTATGTTCCGGGGTATAAGGCGGGCTAGTAAAATGAGAAATGCCATGTGTCGATAAAAAAGATCTAAAAGCCACATATTCACCACCATTGTCAGAATATAAGGTTTTAAGTTTAAGATCAAATTTGTTCTCAACTAATGTTTGAAAAATAAGAAAGACATCATTGACATGCGATTTCTTTTTCAAGGGGTAAAGCCATGTATATCGAGTAAAATGATCAACAAATATAACATAATACTTAAAGCCATCAATTGAAAGAACAAGTGAAGTCGACACATCAGAAAATACAATATCTAACGGTTGCAAAGAGTGAAGAGTAGATTCATGAAATGGTAACTTCTGCATTTTATTAATAGAGCAAGCAACACAAGGTTGAGTTATAGAAGACGAAGAAGTAACATGTAACTGATATTGAGAAACAATAGTTTTTAAAATAGGAAAAGCAGGGTGTCCTAGCCTTGAATGCCAATCTACTAACCTAGTCTTGAGACTAGAAGCAAAAGCAAGAATATGAGGCTTAGAATAAGAAGAAGTAGGCCACTCATAAGCGCCATCTTTAGGCTTGCCTTCCAGACGAAGATCCCTGTGTGAAGGTCTCTCACCTGATAATAGGTAGGTGTAAAGGTCACAGACACACCATTAGTAAGACATGATTGAAAAACCAATACTAAGTTCTTAGAAAGAGACAGCACACTTAAAACATTACGTAAGAGCAACGGACGAGTATATGAGGGTGTGGAAGCAAACCAGAGTGTGTGATGTTTAAACCGGAGCCGTTACCAATGATAACATCATCGCCACCAGAGTATGGAGTGTGAAGAGAAAAATTCGCCAAGTCCAAAGTCATGTGATGACTAGCACCAGAATCAAGGAGATAAGATGGCTGACCAAATTGCCAAGGCTGTTGGTGCGGACCACAAGACATCCTAAACTCGGGACAGAAACATGCACTATGTCCTTGAGTATGGCAGATTTGACATTTACCAAGGTAGGGTCTTGAACCTGAGTAATTAGTGTTGGTAAGGTGACGTTGTTGTCCAGTGTTGATGCGAGACTGATATTGTTGTTGTGAGCGGGGTCTAGACTGGTTATTGTTGCCACTGTTAGTACGCCAGGACTGAGATCGTCTTGCTTCTGAAACATTAGCAACAACTGGTGCAACATAGGACGTTTCAGTGCATAAAATCATGGCCTCACGGTTCAGAAGTCGTTCAAGGAGCTCAGCATAAGTAAAAGACTTGTCACGGCCATGAATTGCATCCACCTCCGGTTTGTATTCTTCAGGAAGCCCTGCAAGAACCTGTTCAATGAATTCTTCATCATCCATTGGCTTACCCAGTAAAGAGAGATCACCCGCTTTGGATTTTAAGATGCGAAGATATTCACTGATGTTTTTTGTGCCTTTGACACAGCTCTTGATATGATGTCTTAGCTGCTTGATATGACCACGAGAGGGATTCCCAAAAGCCGTGAACAAGATATCCCAAATCTGAGCAATGGTAGTGGCACTGGAGACAATTGATTGTTCCGAAGCTGAAATTGCCTCGAGAAGTGCAATTCAAAGAAGTCGATCTTGACGAGTCCAAGCCACCTAGTTTGGATTCTCACTTGCAACACCATTGACTATAGGTGCTGGAATGTAAACTGATGGTGTGAGAAACGGTGGAGTTCGTGTCCTTCAAGAAAGAAGCGGACTTTCTTACTCCATATGAGATAGTTCGTTGAATTCAATTTCATTATATTTGACATATTGATCGAGAGAAGAGTGGCATGTGGGTTTTGCACGTTAAAGACAGAGGTCCTTTCAACTTGTCCAGATTTCTCAGATGCCATGATAACAGAGTACAGAGAGACTAGAGAGGTGAGGACAGAGATACGTGATACAAAACAGAGATAGAAGAAGAGAAAACAAAGAAAATAGAGAAAATAGAGACAAAGATACGAAACAGAGATAGAATTAGAGAAGCAGAGATGTGAGAATAAGGAGGAAAAAAAAAAATCAGAGGTAAACAAGAAGCTATTGGCTTAGGAGGAAGAAGATGGCGTATTAGGTTTTAGAGAATAAGGATCTCTGCTCTGATACCATATTACAGTGTGATCAAAGGGATTAATTTACATTAAGAATATTTCCAGTATATATACATCGTGAGTTCTAACTAAGGTAAGAGAATATATATACATAAACTAGTGAAACAATCATTGGGATATGATTGTATCCTAATATATAGTAAACATGAAAGAAGGGTTAGCCTTATCGCATTATTTTTTTTTTTTTTATGAAATGTCAAATTGATTAAAAAAGAATAAGAGTGTTATGTACAAAAGAATGTCTGAGAAGACTATGAAGCTGAGAGTATATGGTTCTAATATGTGATTGTCATGGTGGCCTCGTTAAAACCTGATTCTAGAAAATCCAATGGGATAAAACTAGAACCAGGAAAAAGAGTACACACCATGACAATTGGAACCATATACCAAGAAAAGAAAAACAGCTTGTACAACAAGAGGTAAAGACAAAGAAACACGGCTGGCCGCATGTGAAACTGTTCGGTTTAGCGCAAGCATCGATCGGGTTATGTGGCGGTGGGACGGAGAGATGCCTATCTCGGTGCAAGACCATAATAACATGACTGGAGAGGGTATTGCAGGCTTGCAATCCGAGAGCTAATGGTGGTAACGATGGTCTGAAGGAGCTGAGAGTAAGGCTGGTGCGGTTGGCCATGGCATCGAGCATTGCGCTCTCGCCAGATAGTGTAGATAGCGGCTTGGAGGCTAAGGCGTAGCAAATCTGAGTCCAGGTGCGAGTGGGAACGCAGCTGGATAGATGATATGGTTCGCTGCCAATCCGGTGAGAGCCGGTGCCGGAGAATCGAGGAGGTGAGAGCGCACCACAAAGTATACGTATACGGACAGGCAAAGTAGAGGTGATCCCGAGTCTCATCAGGCTCCCCACAAAAAACAAAAGGCTGTGCATGACCCCATGCTCGCATTTTTTCTACCCGTTGTTAACGTGTCAAGAACTGCAAGCTAAGAAATAAAAGCATAATAGGGAATATATTGTTTGAACAAAACAATTGATGTCCATGATTTGGTAGGGAGAGAGGGGCAAATCTGTTTCCATGTTGCAGTGGAACTAAATGTGGCCTTGAATTGATCTTTTCCATGGTTCCATAGATACAAGATGGTCTAGGATCGTTTGGTAGATAGGCCAAAGCGGTAGCCGATGAGTACGCTTATGCCGCCATTGCCCAGAGGCCACTACATCAGCCACAGTTGGTTGATGCGGAGTGCCGAATTCACGAATTACTTCGTCACCTGTAACTTCCAACAACGGACCAAGATAAGACCAGTTATTAAACCAAAAGAATGTTGTGCAGCCATTACCTATTTTAGATTTAAGAAACAAGGCTGCTAAGGGTCGAAGCTTGAGTATTTACGCCAGATCCATGATCTAGTGGCTACGATGGTGGAGACGTCCCAAAAGGTCGCTTATCGGAGAAGATAGAGTCGCGTCCAAGCCGTCCATATGGATGAGGTGTTGGTATGTAAGCGCCAGATCAGGGAAAGAGAGAGAACACTGTTGAGGTATCTTCAAACCTCCGAATACCGAGATCACCCTGCGATTTTGGATAACAAACATCAGGCCAACTTACATTGGTAGAAGATGATGAGACTGGGGAACCCGACCACAAGAAGTTGCTACATAAGTTATTCAACACATTCAAGCAACTTTTGGGCAGACGGAAGGCGGACTGCCAGAAGTTGATGGTGCTAACAATCACTGACTGGATCAGCTGTAAACGACATGCATAAGATGAAAGCTTAGTTGACCAAGAGTTTAACCGAGAACGAATATGATAAACTAGTGGCTCGTAGTTATCGCGGGTCAGCCTTTTTGTTGTTAGTGGTAAGCCTAAATAGCGTATAGGCAGAGTTTCACTTTGCAGTCCAATGTCGGTAATGGTATGAAGTAGGGGCGGATGTGGGTTCGCCGTGAGGAAAGCCGATGATTAAAGTGAGATTCACGCGGAGACCTGAGGCGTTGCTAAAGATTTCCAACACCTGTAATATCCCTTGAATGGAACCTAGACAACCATCAGAAAATACCAGAATATCATTCGCAAAACATAAGTGAGTAAGGCCTAGTCTATGAAAGTTGGGGTGTTAACCAATACGCCCAGATAATGCCGCATCATTCAAAATATTTGATAACATATCATTTGCAATGACATAGAGGTAAGGGGAAAGAGCACAACCTTGACGAAGACCACGAGAGCTCAGGAAATAACCCGCAGATTCACCATTAACAGAGATAGAGAAGGTAGCCGTGGATAAACATAGACGAATCCAATGAATAAAAAGAGGGGGAAAGTCTAAAACCTGGAGAGTGGACGTAATAAAATCCTAGTTGACGGAATCAAAGGCTTTTGAGATATTAAGTTTCAGCGTAGACCGTTGCGAGATTGCCGACTTGTGATAGTATTTTACTATTTTGGTAATTAAGAGGACGTTCTCAAGCAATAGACGGTTTTCGAGAAGGCACTCTGGTTGGGTTCTATAAAGTCAGGAAGGAGAATCTTTAATCTTTTGGCTAGGATCTTTAGATAACTTTGTAGATGGTGTTACAGCAGGAGATGTGGCATTAGTCTCTAATGGTTTGGGGATCATCATTCTTGGGGATTAGCAAGATGAAAGTCGTATTAACTCCTCGCGGGAGGAAGCCGTAGAGGAAGAATGACTGTACGACAGTGACAAAATCCACTCCAATGTGTGTCCAGGCAGCTTTGAAGAATTCAGTCGTGTATCCGTCCGGTCCCAGAGTTTTGCTGGATGAAAATGAGAGTAGGGTGGTGTATACCTCCGTACTCGAGATAGGCCGCGTTAACTCACGTGCAATCAAAGGACAACGATAAAATAAGTCTTTCAAGATAGGCATGATCTAAAGGAGTGATTGTATCATGGTGTTGAAGGAAAGTCTGGAAGTGGCGGACTGCTTCGGCTTTGATCTCCAAAATGTCGGTGGTGATTTGAATCGAGGGAAGGACGAGACGACGTATGGTATTCCGACTGGTGCACGATAAGGCAATGCGGTGGAAAAAACTGGTGTTATGATCGCCATGCTTGAGCCAAGTGATGCGCGATTTTTGTTGGTATAATCTATCCTTGGCATTTGCTAAAAATGACCAGCTTCTAGCCGCGGCTGTCTCGGCTTAGATGTTTGAGGGCGAGGGATCGATGAGCGCTTGGTGTTGTCAAGTGCGAAGAAGATCATAGGCTGCTCGAGTACGGCCTGAGACATCACCATACGAGGAACAATTCATCAGCCGAATGGTGGATTTCAACATCTTGAGATTAGTGTGAAACAACCTTATAGCGAGGCGAGAATGGGAGAGAGGGGGATGCAACTCCCAAACTTCATCGATTTTCTGTAAAAAATCAGGGTGATCAGTAGTAAAATTATTGAATTTAAAGGGCTTTCGGGAAGTAGAGAGAGAGAGAGGAAGAGAGGTGGATAATGCAACGCGCATGATCCGAGATTCCATTGGCTTCGAACACTGCGTACGAATGCGGGAAGACATTCATCCAAGTGTGATTTACCAAACTCCTATCCAGCTTTTTAGCTATGGGATCGTCAGAACGACGATTAGTCCATGTAAAACACGGTCCCATGTAAGATAAATCTGCCAGGTCTATGTGATTGACAAACTCTTGAAAGTGCAACATTCCCACTAGACACTGACTATTAGAGTGGTTGGAGTGCTCTGAACTGGATATAATTTCATTAAATTCACCCATGAGAAGCCATGGGATGGTTGCGGGTCCATAGAGATGACGACTTTCAAGCAAGGCATTCTAGAGATGAACATGATCGCCCTGAAAATTGGAGGCATAAACATAAGAGATCAAAACAGTAAGACCATATTCTAGAGTAGCAAGAACCGTAATTAGTTGAGATGTGATAAGAAGGGGGCAACAACAACACCCTCCTTCCAACAAACCCAAATACGCCCTAAATGAGCTTCATAGTTATGAATAACATTCCAACGAGGAAGAGCTGCCTGTAAAATACGGGAAAATGATGAGATTGAACCCGAGTTTCTAAAAGACAACCAAACTGTTGGTTTGTAACATGAAGCCAGTGACAGATAATAGAATGCTTGTGAGGCTGGTTAAAGCCTCGTGTATTCCATGCAAAGAGAGACATAATCATTACTGTCTCTGAGGAGACGGCATTTTTTTAGTGATCGAAAGTTTGTGTAGTTTACGGTTTCCCGCAACATGGTCGGTTTGCTTACCATTGGTATGGGTGCTGTAGCATCCCACATTAGAAGACTCTTTAGGTTTTGGTAATTCACAATCCGATAATTGGCCTTTTTCCTTTTCCTCATCGCCCGTCTCCTTGTAATCTGCAAGAACAACAAATCGAGAAGGTGAAAAAGTCGCAACAACATTAAGATCAAAAAGGCAAGCTTAGTTGGGGATAAAGAAGCTGATCGGCTTTTTCGTTTCACAATTGTCCATTCCAAAGCTGGCTGGGTATCTGTGGACACAGTATAGTTGTGCTCTACACCAGGAAGTTGGTGGGACATAGCATCGATCCCATGAATTCTCTTTAATGCCAGGTCATTTAACGGGACAGTAGGCAAGCTAGAGCCATGCGCAAGTGGTGATGCGGATCCCTGAGTGGACTCTACATTAGAACCACTTGTAAAGATCTTAGCATCATCCCGAGGAAGGGGGTGATCAAGATTGTTTTGGACAATATCGAGATTAGGAGCAATTGGGTGTTCCTCCGTAACCGTAGCTACATGGGATATGGAAGTGGCATGAAGATATGTATTGGTGGCCTCTTTTTCATTAGTTAGAAGTATGACATGATGTGTTTGTGCATCAGGTTGATTGACAGGTGTCACGTTTGTCGCAATGGTCAACATCCTGTAATTGAGCTAGTCCGGTCCCTGATTTTTTACATGCTTGAGTCGTATGGCCCCAGCCACGGCAGGTTGTGCATCGTGGTGGTAACCACTGGTATGAGATCAATATCGGACTTTCTACTCCATCTAGTTTGATCGCGGTAAAGAGTTCCTTTTCTAAATCGACAACCACCATAGCTCGACCAACATCAAGTCGCACTCACCGCTCCGTATTGGGGTGTAACCTCTAAAAATCTCTGACAATGTTTCCGAGAAACTTGAGACCTGCATGAGAGAAAAGGTTATCAGGTACGTTCTTAAAATCCACCCATAGGGGCATTGAAGTACGGTCAGGCTTTGCTTATAATTTCGATGGACTCTACTCCTGCACCACAAGCAAAGTGTCAGAGATATATCAATATTTCTTACGACAAATATTGTTACGCAATTCTAATGATTCAATGCGAAATAAAACTGTATCGCTTTTGATAAATTGGACATCGATCTTGGCTGCTTTGCCATCACGGTTCCACAGTCTATTCACTGTAGCATGCAATTTTCCAATATGAGGAGCTTCTCCAATGAAGAATCCCACTAAGAACTTTGCCCACAAAGGCTGAGGATCATCCAAGAGATGCTTCGAAATTGAAGCTGAAGCCACGCCGCCGTTACATGTGAAAACAGGTGGAGGAGACATCGATTGTAGTTCGATAAGAGAAGCAGTTGCTGCCATGTTCCATGAAGTCTGGGACGATGAAGACATGCCAGGCGGTGCACCAGGAGGCACCGGCGAAGTAGCCATTGGCGGCACTGGAGCTCATGCCACCTAGGAAACGTGTGGTTGAAGGTAAAAAGAGAAAACCCTAGGCAAGGTCAAAATCTCCTTAAAAATCGCTCCACCGTAATTCCATTATCATATTTCTTTATCTTCCATGAAAAGCTTGAGATGCTTATGTCAGAAATAACGTATATCGATCTCTGTGCATAATCTTCATTATATTTCCCACTTGTGGAGTTTTCTTTGAGATTTTTTCTACGTGAAGGGGTTCTTACTAAAAGTCAGGTTATGGAAAAATCACGAATTAATAATGAATATTTTTTTAAAATATTAATATATATATATATATATATATATATATTA
>OVBE01015753.1:0-11295 GCA_900406425.1 Iberis pinnata | reverse complement strand
AAAAACCGAAAAAACCGAACCGAAACCGAACCGATATCCACATTGAACACCCCTAAGTAGAAATGTAGAATAATTCATTTTTGCTATCCTATTTTTAATTAACAAAACATTAGTATATAATCAGTCAAATATCCTTTAAGAAATGCTATCAGAAAGAAAAAAATTCCGCAAATTATCACATATACTAGTTATTAGACAAATATAGTATACACTTTTAAATGTTTCAAAAATATTATCATTTTTTCTTTCCAAAAATACTACTCCCTAACTTGAAGAATTAAATTATATTTAGAATGCTAAATTTTGAATTTGAGTTCATGTTTGGGTTTAGTTTTAAAGAAAATATGGTTTATAGTTTAAGATTTAAATATAAAATTTTTTAAAATATTATATTTTTATTAAAAGTAACTATTTTGTGATATTTTAAAAATAACTGAAGATGTATAATATTTTTACAACATACTTATTTTTATGACATTTTTGTAAATTCCTAAAAGAAACATCTGTCTAATTATTATTTTTTGATAAGCCGTGCATTAATTGGCCTCTATTTATATATTCGTAATAATTAATTGCACAGTTTGTTCAAATAATACCTACTCAATAAGAATACAAGTCCTACTTTAGAGGGATTTATCGTTTTTCTCTAGAAAAATCTGGAAAAGATTTCTTTATAATTATTAGTCTCTAAACTTTTCTTTAATTTTGATTAAAGAGGAAAAAAACAAATAATAACAACGAGAAAGTCATACAAAGTTGTAGTGGACGAATTATATTGTTCTTCTTTATTTAATTTGATTCTTGTCTTTAAAAGATGCCTTAGTGATGTGTACGAAGGAGCTCCACCAGCTAGATTTTTTATTTGTTTCATAAAACTTAATTTTTAATTTAATATTTTTATTATTAAAAATACTCATACACATTTTTTTGACTCAAAACAATTATTATACATATTTTTTGCGCTAATAATAGAAGAGAAAAAAATAAAAATTACAATATTAATTTTTATTTAATCAATAAAATTTGAAAAATAATGTTGAAATAAATTAAAGAAAGAATCAACCATTATTGTTTTAATATGTTTGAAAATTCTAAAATAATCAAATATTATAAAACAGAGGGAGTAGAATTTAAAATTTACAAAATGGACAAATTAAAATCACATATCTTGACAAAAAAAAAATAAGATCAGATATCAATAGTTGGCACCAAAAAAAAGGACATATCAATATGAATATGACTCAACCTTTTAAAATAAGAGAATAAATCATATGATATCTCAACATATTGTCCTTGTTTGGGTTGCATCTAAAGTTGAGATAAACTAAAACCAAAGTTGGACCCAAAAATCAATTAGACCTTAGTTTAATACAAAATGATTAACTGTAGTTTTGTCTATGTCATAAAGTCGTTTATAATTAATAAAAAAACTTTTGTTAAATAGACACTTTCACGTTAGCTAATTTGAAAATAAGAGTTCTGTTGAGAATCTTGGTTCTTATTCAGGAAATTCAAAGAGCTGCTTCGATTCAATGTCGGTTTGGTTTATGTTAAGTAGCTGAACCGAAATTGAATTAAGCTCATGAGTAATACATCGCCATTTTTCCTAAGACACTTTACCAATCTTCGAAGCTCTTCTACACGCGCCAAGCTCACTTCAATGGAGCTGCTTGATTCTGTTAAGGAGGTTGCTGTGTTTGTTGGTTTGCGGTTAGTTAGTTGTGTGAGCTAAGAGTGTATATAAGGTGAGTGATCTTGTATTGGGCAAATGAATCGAGTGAGGTGAGAGTATTTGTTAGAGAGAGAGTTTTCTCGGTGAAGAACAAGAGAGAGAGAGAGAGAGTTTCTTTGTTCTGGTGTAATCGATTAGTCAATCTAGTGAATTCCGAGTGTAACTCGGCCAGATGTAGGTTCCAATTCGTTGGAGCTGAACTGGATAAATCTCTGTGTGCATTTCTTTTACCGTTTATCGTTCTAGTGTTCAATCTTTGTTTTAATCGGTTGAATCAAGGTCGAACTTAGTCTTGTGTTATTGATTTGGTTGTTGCAATCGCAACAAGTGGTATCAGAGCCTGAGTTACAGAGGCAGGATCAAATCAGTAGGAAGTACAAGCTACAAGGCGCTTTGAAGGCAATTCTATACCAATTCAAGATCAATGTCGACAACGAGATTGGAGGTGGAGAAGTTCAACGGCGTCATTGATTACAACCTATGAAAAGAAAAGATAATGGATCAACTCCAAATTGTTGGACTGATGGAGGCGTTAAAGGTTCAAGAAAGGGAACTAATTGACAAAGAATCATCAATCAAAGGAGAGGCAGGGGAAACAGAGTCAAGAGGGGATGAACTATCCAAGGAAGTGAAGAATCAACTAGAAGAAAAGCAAAGCAAGGTAAGGAGCTCAATAATCCTCGGTGTTACAGACCAGGTATTAAGAAAAATCATCAAAGAGAAGACAACTGCAGGTATGTTTAAGGTTCTTGATTCCTTGTATATGAGTAAGTCTTTACCAAATTGAATTTACTTGAAACAACGCTTATATGGGTTTAAAATGGTAGAAAATATGTCTGTAAAGAAAAATATTGATGAGTTTTTGAAGGTAGTTACAGATCTTGGAAATGTTAAGGTGGGAATTTCAGATGAGGACCAGGCCATCCTTTTCTTAATGTCTCTTCCCAAGCAATTTGATCAACTGCGGGATATACTGAGATATGGCAAAACAACTCTAACACTTGAAGAAGTAACAAATGCTATCCAGTCCAAACAACTGGAATTTGGTTCATCTTCAAAATCAAAGACTCAAGGAGATGTTCTGTACACAAGCAACCATACCAAAGGAAAGAATACTAAGCAGAATAAAGGTAAAGAAAAGAGTAAACCAAAGGGAAAGGAAAAGAAACTTACATGCTGGGTATGTGGTGAGGAAGGTCACTTAAAAAGGACCTGCCAAAGAAAGGTCAAAGTAAACAGAAGGACTCATCTCAAACACCAGGGGAAGTTGGTGTGGTAACTGATTTAGAGTTCATTGAGTCACTGGCAGTGTTAGAGGCAAATCTAACTGAACTTATAGACTTTGATAAGCTTTGGATTCTAGATACAGGTTGCATCTATCACTTAACTCCTCACAAGGAGTGCTTCACAGAGTTCACTGAATATGAAGTAGGTGCAGTTAGAATGGCCAATAAGACAATCTCAAAAGTAAAAGGTATTGGTACTATAAACATACAAACTGCTCAAAGAGGATATGTCTTAATTGCAGACGTAAGATATGTTCTTGATTTCTCAAGAAATCTACTGTCACTTGGAACATTTGAAGAGCAAGGTTGCAAGTTTGAATCAGAGAATGGAATACTAACAGTATCAAGGGTAGGTAAAGCAATTTTGAAAGCTAAACGTTTTGGTAAGTTGTATCTTATGCAGGAGAAGAACAATGTTGGTGAAAAAAATGTTGTATCAACAAAGGATGAGACATACCTCTGGCATAGCAGACTTGGACATCTAAGCCAAAAAAGATTAAACACCCTGGTGAAGCATGGCTATTTGGACAAGGAAAAAGTATCAAAACTAGACTTCTGTGAATACTGTGTATTTGGCAAAACACATAGAACAGGTTTCCCACAAGGTAAACATACCAGTAAGCAGAAACTAGAATACATTCATGCAGACTTATGGGGAGCCCCAACCATTCCTGAATCACTTGGTAAGTGTCACTATTTTTTATCACTAATTGATGATTTCTCGAGAAAGGTGTTTGTCTTTTTTTCTCTGGACTAAAGATCAAGCACTTGAAAGCTTCATAGAGTGGAAAAAGATAGCAGAAAATCAAACAAACCTGAAAGTGAAGACACTGAGGACTGACAATGGTTTGGAATTCTGTAATAAAGAATTTGATGAGTTATGCACTGATCAAGGTATCAAAAGGCATAGGACCATACCTTACACACCCCAGCAAAATGGAGTGGTGGAGCGTATGAATAGAACAATACTAGAGAAAGTCATGTGTATGCTAAGTGACTCAGGTCTTCCAAAGGTATTTTGGGCAGAGGCAGTAAACACTGTTGTATACTTAATAAACAGAAGCCCATCATCAGCCATTCAAGGAGCTATACCAGAGAAGAAATGGACAGGATCAAAACCACACATTAATACTCTCAAGAAATTTGGTTGTTCATGCTACATTCACACATATGAAGGCAAGTTACAACCAAGGGCAAAACAAGGTATATTGGGTATCCAACTGGCGCTAAAGGTTATAAAGTTTTGAGTATTGAAGACAGGAAATCAACAGTTAGTAGAAATGTAATCTTCAATGAATCTGTCAGCTATAAGGACATGGTGGGTGTTAATAAGCAGAAGCAAAGAGAAAATGTTGAGTTCTTAGATATAGAGCCTGGCTTCAACCAAGAAGTGAACACTCTATCAGGTGGAGACTCGCAAGTGATCTCTACAGGTACTCAACAATTGCCAATTGAAGTCCATGACTCATCAGACTCAGAGTCTGAAATTGAAGTTGATAGTCATGAAGAAACAATTCCTCAAAGTGCACAACAAATGACTTATCAACTGGTAAGGGATAGGGTCAGAAGGCAACCAAGAACACCAATAAGGTTTTATGAAGAAGATGTTTCAAATTTTTCAATGATGGTGTATGAAGAAGCTGACCCAAATGAGCCAAAGACGTTTCAACAGGCAATGAATGATACTTCCAAAGCATAATGGAAAGATGCTGCATATGAAGAAATGCAATCACTTCATAAGAATCAAACATGGAAGTTAGTAGATAGACCTAAAAACAGGAAGGTAATTGGGTGCAAATGGATATTCAAAAAGAAGGAAGGTATACCATGTGTGGAAAAGCCAAGGTACAAGGCACGTGTGGTGGCCAAAGGTTTTGCACAAATAGAAGGTTTGGATTACAATGAAATCTTCTCTCCAGTAGTGAAGCATGTATCCATAAGGTACCTAATTTCTATTATGGTACAAGAAGATCTAGAGCTTGAACAACTAGATGTAAAAACTACATTTTTACATGGTGAACTAGAAGAACGGATCTATATGACACAACCAGAAGGATATGTTGTGAAAGGAAAGGAAAATCAGGTCTGTCTCTTAAGGAAGTCTCTGTATGGTCTCAAGCAGATTCCAAGACAATGGAATCAGAAGTTCAATGAGTTTATGCTAGAAATAGGTTTCATCAGAAGTCAATATGATCATTGTGTATACATCAAGCCGGAAGCTAGATACTACATCTATCTCTTACTATATGTAGATGACATGTTGGTTGCTTGTAAGTCAATGAAACCTATAGCTAACCTCAAAGCAAAGTTGAGCACCATATTTGAAATGAAAGGCTTAGGTGGAGCTAGTAGAATTCTGAGAATAGACATAATAAGAGACATGAAGCAGGGGATTCTGAAGTTATCTCAAGAGAAGTATATGCAGAAGGTTCTTAGGAGTTTCAGAATGGAAGATGCAAAGGTAGTGAATACACCATTGGCAGTACACTTCAAGTTATCAGCGGCATCTGAAGATTAACTAGCATAGGATGAGCACTTTATGAGGTTTGTACCCTATTGTAATGCAGTTGGAAGCTTAATGTACGACATAATAGGTACAAGACCAGATTTGGCATATCCTGTTGGAGTAATCAGCAGGTTTATGAGCAAGCAAGCCAAATCTCATTGGAATGCAGTTAAATGGGTACTTTGTTATGTGAGAGGCACAATGGAAATGGGATTAGTGTTCAGGAAGGTTTCATATTTCAGAATAAAAGGTTTTTGTGATGCTGATTTTGCTGCTGATTTGGATAGAAGAAGGTCACTCTTAGGGTATGCTTTCATGTCAAGTGGAGATACTATTAGCTGGAAATCTAGCTTGCAGAGAGTAGTAGCCTTGTCTACTACAGATTCTGAATTCATCTCTTTAACAGAAGCAGCTAAGGAATCAGCCTGGTTGAGAAGATTGAGTAGTCAATTAGGATTCAAACAAGAGTGTGTGGAGATCATGTGTGACTCTCAAAGTGCATTGTGTCTTGCAAAGAACAATGTATTTCACGAACGTACAAAACATATGGCAGTTAAATTGTACAAGATTAGAGACATGATTGCAGATGGAGTGCTTAAAGTTTCAAAAATTCACACAAGTGAGAATCCAGCTGATGTATTTACAAAGGTTCTACCTGTCAATAGATTCAAGTATTTGCTTGATCTATTGGGGTCTTCTAAGGTATAAATGAAGACAAATCCGAGTGGAGTTCACTAGATAGGCTAAAGCTCAAGTTGAAGAATAAGCACCAAGGTGGAGTTTGTTGAGAATCTTGGTTCTTATTTAAGAAATTCAAAGAGTTGGTTCGATTCAATGTCGGTTTGGTTTATGTTAAGTAGCTGAACCAAAATTGAATTAAGCTCATAAGTAATACGTCGCCGTTTTTCCTAAGACACTTTACCAATATTTGAAGCTCTTCTACACGCGCCAAGCTCACTTCAATGGAGCTGCTTGATTCTGTTAAGGAGGTTGTTGTGTTTGTTGGTTTGCGGTTAGTTAGTTGTGTGAGCTAAGAGTGTATATAAGGTGAGTGATCTTGTATTGGGCAAATAAATCGAGTGAGGTGCGAGTATTTGTTAGAAAGAGAGTTTTCTCAATGAAGAACAAGAGAGAGAAAGAGTTTTTTTGTTCTGGTGTAATTGATTAGTCAATTTAGTGAATTCCGAGTGTAACTCGGCCAGACGTAAGTTCCAATTCGTTGGAGCTGAATTAGATAAATCTCTGTGTGCATTTCTTTTACCGTTTATCGTTCTAGTGTTCAATCTCTGTTTTAATCGGTTGAATCAAGGTCGAACTTAGTCTTGTGTTATTGATTTGGTTGTTGCAATCGCAACAAGTTCTTTTATAGTCATTAATGTTTAAGTATTTTCTCTATTTAATATTATTATTATATACCTAGAACTAATTTAGAACAAAACATTTATTATTATGTAAATGAATAATTTTAATAATAATTTTATGTAGGTATTTATTTTATAAATTAATACTTTAAACAATTTACCTCTTTTATCTAGATAATTCAATATTAAATACATTTACAATACCAATATTCGTATTCACAAATACCATTTCTATGAACATTTGATCTTCGCGTGCATAGTTGCTATTCACAACAACTTTATTACTCAAATTTTCAATTCGGTGTCTCTAGTTTCTTTAAGGGTGTCACCATTCACAAGCATAACAACCAAAGAAAAATATAATTCACGTGAATCAAGAGCGTTCACAATTGCATGCGTTTCATTCACGTGACCATCAATTGTGTAAATGTTACGTTCATGTTAATGTATTTTGCCTACACAAATGTATCTTTACATTATATGTAAAATTGCAGAACGTAGGTAATATGATGTTTCTTTATATGAATAATATTTAATGATTATGACTTTATAACATATTTTGCTATGTCTATAAAAATCAATTACGAAAATGAAATATTTTCATATTTAATTTCACGAAAATAATAATAAATATAATTTTGTTAATTATATTTATATTTTTATTATGTTAATTTTGAAATTAATTATGAGAATATTTTTGATAAGTTTTAAATTCTTTCCAAAAAACTATCTATGTCACAAATTATATTCACTAACCAACCTAATTTTCTTTTAAAAAATCACATAATTTGCTAAATCACTCTAGAATTAATGGTGTTCACTTTCAGATGCAAAATTTTAGGCGGAAAAATACTTAAGGGCAAGAGCGAACCAACCAAGAAAAAGGGTGAATCACATTAACTACAAAAAAATGATTTTAATATTTTTAATCATGACAATACAAATAAAAATAAGTAGTATAATTAGTAATTCATGTCACTTAAACCACCTTGTAAATAGTTCAACTCTCTTAACCCACCTTAATGGAAACTATAGAATTTGACTCACCATATTTGGGTAGAAAACAACAATAGAGATGCCTAGAGAAAATACTAATTTGGAAAGTAGGACTTGAAGGAAGTCAATTCAACATTCCAACCCATATAAGAATTGATCCATGCATACAACTCCACCCCTTTAAAAAAATATATAATAATATTGATTTCCCTTATTTACTACTTTTATATAACCGATTTTTTTCCACATGATAGTGTTGGTATGATCAGCGTCAGCGACCACATGCTTTGATTTCTTTAAAACAAATCACGAATAATAATAATAGGTTTTTAGTGCGATCCATTGGTTACTACAATAATTAAGAGCTTTAATTAATTACGCCAGAATAAAATTAAATATCCAAATATAGAAAATTTTATGTTTCTTAAAATTAAATAGCAAAAATGAAGTTAATCTAACTATTGGCTAAATATACTCATCTATAGTACTTTTTAGATCCATTTAAAAATCCGATGAATAATATTATTCAATGAAAATTAAAATATTTGAAACTAACTTTCTAAATGAAAATGTCTAGAACTCAAATTTTGACGATGCATTTTATAATACGAGTTTGAAATTTTAGGATATTTTACTGTGAAGAACTTAGGTTATCAGCCACATGTACCAAAACATACAAGAGTCACACTCATAACACAAACACATTAGAGAAGATAAACTCGAAAGAAATTAAACCAACCATACAGTTCAAAATATGTTGAAAATTCTAAGCATTTCAAAAATCAAACATGATTATTTCGTTTTTTATCATCATTTAAGCCACAACAGACATGTCTAATAGTCAGTTCATGCATAATAACAAACAATTCTTATACTATCGTAGACACGAAAATTGATTTCGGGTGAGGTAGTGTTATCTGCTTCATGTGGACTTATGATTGCCACTAGGCCAAAGCCACTTTTCCAACGTGATTATTCATGTGATGAATTGAATCGCATCTTATAAAACAAAATATTCTCGATATATTGTTATCAATAAATGTGGTCTAACTCTATACAAAGTCCAAACACACCATACCAGCCTATTAGATTGTGATTGATAGGAATTTTCGCGTTAGATTGTTTTTGTTAAGAATTTCTGTAAATATAATATTATAAATTTCTAATTTAAAATCAATTGAAAACATAAAAACATATGAATTGATCTCTGGATCTTATATATTAGTGTGGAAATATCTCGACTTCAAATATAAAATAAGTTTATACACCACTTTAATATGTAAATTAGAAAATAATTAGATTGTTAAATAATTTTTTGTTTTAAAAAAAAAATAAGTTGAAAGCAATCACCCTCTATTTTATTTCATTTCTTGCAAAAAAAAAAAAAAAATGATTAACTAGTAATTTATTGAAAAATTAAATAAATAGTAAAAATGGATAACTATCAATTTTGGTCAAACTTAATTATTTCGATAAAAACAAATATCTATCTAATTTTGGAGTATTTGAAAGATAGTCCGTTATCTGTTTTTGTGTTGAAAATTGTAAATATCTATAATTAGAATATGTACGTAGATGTGAAAATGGTTATAAATAAAAAAAAACAGTATACTTCAATTAAAAGATTGTATAATTTTGCTGACATTCATGTGATCTAGCTTGGTTAATGGTTGTAAATCTTTTTGGATCTGCAAGGATCCTTTTGCTAGGATGTATATAACATATATAATAATATTACATACTTTTTTAACACTATAATATTATTACATACTTATCAAATTACAACTTGCTGACAGAAAGAAAATATATTAAAAAAAAACATGCCGACAAAAAAAATCAATATCTATATCAAACAGAAACAAACGAAAATTATACAACTTGCAAGTATGTTGTTATGTGTTTGGGTTGATTTTTTTTTTTTTTTCCAAATACAGTGACTCATCAAAAATTTCCTTAAATTTATTGGTTTTTCAATATGTATCCCAAACTAGTCACTTAATAATTTTCACACATAAACTTTTAAAATTTATGTATTTTCACACATAAACTTCTAAAATTTATGTATACTTCTTTATATATGATTTAATCAAATCTATTTTGAGAACAAAAATAATCAGGGGTAAATTTTGTTTTATTTTATTCTTGTAATTATAATTGTTTAACTATACTTAATTGTGATTAATATATATATATATATATATATATATATATATATTGGTGGGGGAAAGGGAAGAAAGTCTCCCCTAACGGAAATAAATTAAAAAAAAAACTACGAAAGTAATTAAACACACACGTCTCTGGCTCACAATGACATTCAAGTCTGCTAATCTAAGATGCTCAACTACCAAAGGAGTTTTCTCCAAAAAATAAAAACCCAAAGATAAAGAGAAAGCATAATTCGCCAACTCATTGGCCAAACAATTTGCTTCTCTATAAACATGCGAAATATGGACTGACCAGTCATTCGAGAGAAAGCCATAGCACAACCATGCTAGGAATGAAAGAGGATGCGAGTCTTCTATGCCATCCGAGAGCAGCCCCACAATCAACTTGAATCACATTCTAGATCCAACCGCTGAATCCCATGTTCCCAAGCAATGTATAGACCATAATACACTCCCCAAAGCTCAGCCAATGGTGCGGAACATATCCCGATATCAAGTGCAAATCCCACACACCATTGTCCCGTCATGTCTCTTATTACTCCTCCTGCAGCGGCGAGTCCCAGATTTCCGCGTGATGCCCCGTCAATATTAAGCTTCCATCTATCTTCTGAAGGTCGGGACCAGCCGATTGATATTACTCAGATTTAATGCATTTTAGTGGGCATTTATGCCTGCTATACTTGCATTATCTGAGCTCTTTCATTGTAAATTAGAACTTTCTAAAGACTTTCAGGTGTTCGGGTCGATTTGGATTAAAAGTGTCGAATTGCTGTTAAATTGGATGGAATCTGACTAAGTGAAGGATTGAAGAACCAATCTTATCTCAGATTGATAAAACTGAAGAATTTGAAGTCAAGATGACTTCAGAACGATCGGTCTACCCTTGGACCGATCGTCTGAATATCCGAAGTAACAGAAGATTTGGACCGACCGGGCTATATCTAGACCGATCGGTCCACATGAGTCCGGAGAAGACGGACCGATCCGTCTGAGCCTGGACCAAATCGGTCCAACGAGCCTGCGAGAATTTAAGAAGATTTCCATATTTTACAAAAGAGTCCTCAAGCCTATCNAAAGAGTCCTCAAGCCTATCAAGTTTTTCTTATTTATTATTTTACTTTTTAGCCTATAAATACAAGGTGTTTTAGGTTTTTAGAACTTAAGCTTTATTTTATTTATTCTAAGTTTTTACTGGGAGAAGAATCCTGAATCTTTGTGGAGAAGATTTCTGAACCCTATTTTCTAATAT
>OVBE01015752.1:0-11295 GCA_900406425.1 Iberis pinnata | reverse complement strand
AGAATCCACGATTCTGAGAATAGTTGGGGAGTGGTTGAAAAGGCATATGTGGCTGCGGTGGATAAACTTAGTCCTGAGGGTTGGCTACGTTGTTGCTATGGTAAGAAAGACAAGGGTTATTTAAGTAGTTGATGAACCCTTTGTTATAGTCACCCTGATTCTGCACATAGATAATCTGTTCTTTTTGGTTAGCCTCCCCAGCCTGAATCTGAATCTGCTCTTCATCTATGATGAAGTGAACTTGGTGTTGTTGACCAACAAGAAGCCTGTCCAACTTCTCATTGAGATCCATGATATCCTTCCTTGACTTATTAATTTTTTTAGAGCCACCATGAGGTGTGCGATCATAATCCTCACTATATATGCCGTCTAATTGAGAAAGGTTCTCAACTCCATAATGTGATGGCGTTAACATGAGAAAAATTCATGGGGTTTTGAACAGACATCTCTAGGATTTGAGTTGTTGGTTTGGGTGCAGAAGAGGAAGCACCCATACTCTCTGGATACGTGAACATAGAGTTCAAAGCGTTACACTTCTGATGGAGGTCATTGTAAGAACAATCGATATGAGTCTTCAAGTCAGCCAGTTTCTTTGAAGTTTCACTTGTGTTGGTAGCTTGACCTTGAAAAAGTTGTTGTAACAACGCCTCAATGTTGGAAGGTTGAGTTGGAGGTTGGTTAGAGTTGAAATCATGAGATGCACTAGCTTGTTGTTGATGTTGTTATGGTTTCTTAAAACCACCTTCTTGTTGTTTCTTTGGAAAGAATCCACGATTCTGAGAATAGTTGGGGAGTGGTTGAAAAGGCATATGTGGCTGCGGTGGATAAACTTAGTCCTGAGGGTTGGCTACGTTGTTGCTATGGTAAGAAAGACAAGGGTTATTTAAGTAGTTGATGAACCCTTTGTTATAGTCACCCTGATTCTGCACATAGATAATCTGTTCTTTTTGGTTAGCCTCCCCAGCCTGAATCTGAATCTGCTCTTCATCTATGATGAAGTGAACTTGGTGTTGTTGACCAACAAGAAGCCTGTCCAACTTCTCATTGAGATCCATGATATCCTTCCTTGACTTATTAATTTTTTTAGAGCCACCATGAGGTGTGCGATCATAATCCTCACTATATATGCCGTCTAATTGAGAAAGGTTCTCAACTCCATAATGTGATGGCGTTAACATGAGAAAAATTCATGGGGTTTTGAACAGACATCTCTAGGATTTGAGTTGTTGGTTTGGGTGTAGAAGAGGAAGCACCCATACTCTCTGGATACGTGAACATAGAGTTCAAAGTGTTACACTTCTGATGGAGGTCATTGTAAGAACAATCGATATGAGTCTTCAAGTCAGCCAGTTTCTTTGAAGTTTCACTTGTGTTGGTAGCTTGACCTTGAAAAAGTTGTTGTAACAACGCCTCAATGTTGGAAGGTTGAGTTGGAGGTTGGTTAGAGTTGAAATCATGAGATGCACTAGCTTGTTGTTGATGTTGTTATGGTTTCTTAAAACCACCTTCTTGTTGTTTCTTTGGAAAGAATCCACGATTCTGAGAATAGTTGGGGAATAGTTGAAAAGGCATATGTGGCTGCGGTGGATAAACTTAGTTCTGAGGGTTGGCTACGTTGTTGCTATGGTAAGAAAGACCAGGGTTTTTTGAGTAGTTGATGAACCATTTGTTATAGTCACCCTGATTCTGCACATAGCTAATCTCTTCTTCTTGGTTAGCCTCCCCAGCCTGAATCTGAATCTGCTCTTCATCTGTGATGAAATGAACTTGGTGTTGTTGACCAAGAAGGAGCCTGCCCAACTTCTCATTGAGAGCCTTGATATCCTTCCTTATCTTATCATCTGTTTTAGTGCTACCACGAGGTGTGCGATCATAATCCTCACTATATATTCCATCTGATTGAGCAAGGTTCTTCACAAGTTCCCAACCATCATCAACACTCTTGTTCAAGAAATTACCATTTCTCACAGTGTCAAGCAACATGCGTATCTTCGGTAGAGCACCGTGATAAAGTGTGTTAGGGACGGATGCTTTGCTGAAAGCGTGATGAGGCATTGCAAAGTGTAATTCTTGAAACGCTCCCATGCCTCAGAGAATGTTTCAGCGTTTTCTGTGCAAAACCAGAGATGTTATTCCTCAACCTTGCCGTACGAGATGTGGAGAAGAATTTTGCAAGAAAATCCTTCTTACAAGCATCCCAAGTAGTGATTGAGTTCCTGGGAAGAGACTTATCCCACTGATGAGCTTTCAATCCCAAATAGAATGGGAGTAGACGCAGCTTAAATGCGTCCTCACTCACACCGTTGATCTTGGTGAGACTATAAAAGCGGTCAAACTCGTCTAGGTGGTCGAGTGGATCCTCCATTGGAAAACCATGGAATATGTTCCATGTACCATAGCTATCAAGTTGTGCTATATCTAGATATTGTTGTTCTGTACAGCAGGAGGGGTGAGTATTCGGGTTGTCACCAGCACCAATAGTGTGTTGGTTGTTGCAGTTAAGATTGTCCTCCATTTGCAAATCCAACCTTATTAAATGTTCCAAGCATTCTTGTTCACGTCTTGCGCGAGAGTATTCCCTTTCAATAGCACGAATGTCGTCACCGATTGGAATTAATTCAATTGGTCCTTTGCTTCTCAGGTTCATACATAGTTATGCAAGTACCTGTAAACAAAGGAAACANGTATTCCCTTTCAATAGCACGAATGTCGTCACCGATTGGAATTAATTCAATTGGTCCTCTGCTTCTCAGGTTCATACATAGTTATGCAAGTACCTGTAAACAAAGGAAACAAGGTAAGTATGGATGTAGAAAAGTAACTTGATCTCAATAGATCCAAAATCCATAATGTAACAAAAAAACACCCAATTGGCAACGACGCCAAATTGATAACACATATTTTCTATGTCGAAATAGTATAGTTGTGATGCAGGGTTTATGCTAACACTCTAGTGCAAATGGAAATACTAATTCAAGCTAAATATGAAAATGGGGTTTACTAACAGATCCTAAATGAACTGAACATAGCAAACATGCATGAAGTAAAACAGAAATGAAAGTAAGCATGCATAAGTAAAAGATAGACAGCTAGTGAAACGTAAAGAGAAAAGTAAAATGGGTAAAAATGCAATCAAATGGAAGCAGTTCCTAAGAATGGGGTAATTGACCAGTGATCCTTCCTGAACTACCTAGACACCTAACATACCTCAAACAATGAGCTAATCCCTAGACAGTAGATTCATATGCAACCAAGTTCAATCTCTTGATAATTGGAATCATCCTAAACAATCACCAGACCTAACTCTCGTTAACAGTACATTATCTAGGAGGCATGAAGAACCAATCTACTAAAACCAATAAGCACCCTGAACATCTAATCACTTAGGCTATGATATGCAAATATCCGAAATCACCATGTTCATGCATTTCATTGAACACCTTCTAAGTGCTGAAATGCCTAAAATTATATTCATTTGATCAGAAAGAAATAAGAATAAAGAGAAATGAAACAAAATGGATCTATATGCAATCAAACTTAGGTACTAAGAAAGAACAAGAAATCAACACCAGTCTACCCCATCCTCAGGTACCTAAGGGAACTACTCACTATGCATGTTGGGTGCGAAATTAGAAAAACAGGAAAGCATAACTACTAAGCAAGACATTCGAATCAAAGTCAACGATGAAGAACAACAAGAACACTAAGTTGAAAACTTGATAAAGATGATGAACAACAAGAACACTAACCCAGAAAAACAGAGTAAAAATGAAACAGTAGCAAACCGGAGAAAGTGATCAAGGTGAAAACGAGATCATAAGCATAAAAAAGTATATCAACATGCACCAGTAGTTCACAACCCTAACTTAAGCATGAAAACGAAGAAATCAGAAGGTAAACACAACTTAATCAAAAATATGGGTTTTTACATGAAGAACATCAAAGCAAAAATAGAGAGAATCTTAAACCTAAGAAATAACCCAAAATGGCTAAAAATTAAAGCTTGTTCAAAATGGAGGCGTTTTAGAGCTTTTATAATGTTTGAGAAAATCCAAAAAAATGCATTAAAGACAAAACATAATGATTAATCTAGATCTTGGGTTTGGTTCATCTTGAAACCGAGTTGGTCGGGTCGGAGGTGCTTGGCTCGATCGTGGTGATGGAGCCATGAAGAAAAGTGATTGAGGTGTTGTTGAAGATGGCTCAACGTGGAAATGTGATGGGATTGAGACATGTTGAAGACATTGGGGGCGGATGATCGAGACGTTTTTCCGGGATCGAGCCATGTTGAAGATTGGCCGGGATCGAGACGGCTTAGTGGTGATCGAGGTGGAATTGGGATGATCGAGTCGGCTTAGTGGTGATCGATCCATGTTGAAGAATTGCCGGGATTGAGACGGCTTAGTGGTGATCGAGGTGGAATTGGGATGATCGAGCCGGCTTAGTGGTGATCAAGCCATGCAATCGAGGCGGCCCGAGAGAATGCTTCGTGTTCGAGCCGAGATATGTTCGGCTTGATGAGAACTTGGCCCGTGATTGAGGCTTGATGATCAGAAGAAATGGCATGGGCTGGATCGAGACGGGCTCCTTCGTTGATCGAGCTAATGATGCCTTGAGATCGAGCCAAAATTTTGGCCAAAAGGAGCTCGAGACGAAGAAGATGCTTGGCTCGATGGTTGATCGAGCCACTAATGCGCTGGCTCGATGGTGAAGTTGCTTGGGTTCGACGTAAAAGTTGGACCCTTCTTGTGCATTTCCATTTCCTTCTCTAATTTTTCCCTTATGTTCTAAAAACTCCTGAAAGTCCTAAAATATCTCCAAAATGCATTTGTATGCAAGTGCTAATGCAGAATTTCCTAAAAAATTGCAAACTTACTAATAAAGCCTATGGATGCAACGTCTTTACAACTAAAGGACCCTAAAATGATGTTAAACGACTTCCTTAAACCACTAAAATGCAGAGACATCACTCCTAAACAAAAAGGATGCTACATATTAGTACGTTGGATTTTTCTTTTACATGAATTCGATATGGAGATCAAGGAAAAGACGGAAATAGATAATGGAGTTGCAGATCACCTCTCCAGACTTAGAGTGGAAGATGAAGTTAAATAAATAGCTAGCCTCACTAATGATTCTAAGGTTGTGCTAAAAAAATTTAAATCTATGATTTTTCCTAGGTTTGGTGTTCCTAGAATAGTCATAAGTGATGGAGGCTCTCACTTCATCAGTAGAGTCTTTGATGGGTTTCTTAAGAAGCATGGAGTCAAACACAAAATGGCAACCCCATATCATCCTCAGAAAAGTGGACAGGTAGAGGTATCCAATAGGGAAATGAAGGTTATCTTGCAGAATATGGTGAATGGTTATAGGAAGCATTGGTCTCTGAAGATAGATGATGCTCTTTGGACTTATAGAAGACCTCTATAGGTACTATCCTATTTCATCTTGTTTATGGTATAGCATGTCATTTCCCTATAGATTTGGTGAACAAAGCTTCTTGGACTGTCAAGTTGCTGAACTTTGACACGAAGACCGCAACTGAACGACGTCTAATTCAACTACATGAATTGGAAGAGATGAGACACATAGCCTATGAGAACTCCAAGATTTACAAGGAAAGGACCAAATTCTCACATGATAAGAAAATCATTCCCAGGGATTTTCAACCATATGATCAGGTGTTGCTCTACAATTCTCGCCTGAAACTCTTTCCTGGAACATTGAAGTCTAAGTGGTCTGTACCATTCATTATCAACAAAGTGAGACCATATGGTGCTGTTGTGTTACATAACCGAAATGGTGGTGAGTTTGTTGTGAATGGTCAAAGGCTGAAGCATTATCTAGCTACTTCCGAGCTTACAGAGGAACCCTATATTCCTCTTACTAATCCAACCTCTGATTAGAGGTAAGTGTCGTCAATCTAATAATGTTAAAAAATTCCTGAGTGTGAGGCAATTCACTATCTGGTGTTTTAGTTTAGTTATTTTCTAGTTTTTGAATCTGTTTTATTTTATAACCTATTGATTTTTAGTTTTGAGTTATGTGTACCTTAGGAATTTCAGGTAAACTCCTTATTCAATCAAAGTTGACGCACACTCGTTGACCTAGAGAACGATTGTTCTGCGTTTATTTGGCTTCCCACGGGTCAGTTGCACAATCAATTTTTTGTGGAAGGATCAGGCATTTCTCCCTCGAAAAATTTTATCCTTAGCAAAATCGTTCCTTTGTGGAACGATCGGGAAAATAAATGGGCATAATTGGATTTAATCACATGATTGTTCCTGTGTAGAATGATCCTGCATCCCAAACAATCAGAATCAATCGTAGGACCGGATCGACCGTTTTCCAAGGGAAATGATTGGGCATTTCTCCCTGCAAATATTCGTCGGCAGAAAACGATCATTCTCATGTCCAAGTAACCTTATTCTCGCTTGATATTAGTCGGATTTTGGTTTCTAAACCATATTTCAATTGATGTAAACCAAACTCTTCTCCATAATATCCTAATTTCATGAAAAGCTTCACCAACTCTCCATTTTTTGTATGTTCTTCACCAATAACCATCACCATTGTAGCACCTCACTCAATTTTTCACTATTTTCATTGATTTTGGACCCCATTTCATTCGGATTTTCTAGCCCTACCTGTTTCTGCTACTCTTATTTTGATTTGCACAAGGTATGGTTCTCAAACTCTCTCTCTTTGGCCCGAAAATATTGTCTAGGGTTTTTGTGAAATTTTGATGAAAATTTTCATAAATTTTCGTTTTGATTTAGTCGAGTCGAAGGAACGATGACCAGAATATGTGATGATTACTAGCCTAGTGTGAGCTTAGAATTTATTTCTATTTGATTACTAACTTATATTAACTGATGTGTTTAGGATTGGAACCCTATTGACTAATTGATATGCTTTTGAAAGTTCTGGTCTTTTGGATTGTTGATGATTTGATGCTAGCTCTACTTTGTTATGACTTAAATTGATCTTAAATTTTCTTATCTATGGTGTTGGAATACTTTGAGCTAGGTATTTTTTCTTCATCCCTCTGTAAAACCAACAGTTCTTTCAGTACAATTTTTATCCCCTTCTCCTTCCCTTCAATAAAAAATGGTACACATAAAAGATTGAAAGCATGATCTAGAAATCTGTAGTCAATCCCAGAAAAAAACCTTCTGCTAAAAAAAGAGAAGAAGTAAAAAAAAAGGAAAAAAGTATAAAGAAGTGACAAAAGGAGAAGGAAAGGACGGGATCTGAAGTGGCTCGATGCTCGAATTGGTATGGGGATCATGAATGACGGATACTCTAGAGCGTTGATTGATACCCCATAGGTAAGAACACACTTATTTGTAATTTAGAGAGCTAGTTGAAATGATTTGATACTTTGATTAATTTGGGATTTAGAGTAGGAAGCATGTTGGTTAGATTATGTGGTGGTAAACAGTTTATTTGCAATGGTTGTCTAGGATTAGTGTCTTTTGGTTTTTGATGTCTGAACTTGGGGTTGCTGAGATTCTGAGAGTTCATGCGTCGTCCAATTTCAAACCTCTTCTCTAGATATGTTTTTTGCTTTACTCTAGGACAAGCAAATATCTAAGTCTGGGGGAGTTGATATCACTCGGTATTTATACTTGCTATTTGGCATTATCCAAGTGTTTTCCTTGTAGTTTTGATATAATTTCAGGATTTTAGGTGGCCGGGTCGTTCTGGAGCAAAAAGATGGATTTGAACACAAAATAGATACAAATTGGCATATGCAGATGTAGAGTCCGTCCAAAGGGTCGGAAGTTTTCCAATGTTTTAATATTTTCCCATGGATGTATTGAGCTTAAATTTGAACATAATATAGCCACATGAGCTAGATTTCATATGGAAGCGGTTTGAGGTCAATCGATTGGAGCAATGAAAAGTTATGGTGATTTTACTGAAGATTGGTCAAGCTGTCTCGCAGAAGAAGCATGTGCAGGAAGTCTATAACAAGATCGATCGATCTAGAAAGGGATCGATCGATCCAAACCTCCTAGAAACTGACGTAAAAATAGATCGATCGATCCCTGCACCCGAGAATCACTAAAAATCATCCAAAATTACAATTATACCCTCAAGACTCATCAAGACTTATCCTTATTGGTTTTATTTTATTTTTCCTTATTTATAGAACTATAAAAGCCTTAGGCTTGGTGTTATTTTCATTATCGCTTATTTTATTTCCAGAGCTTTTACAGAGAGACAGGTTATGAACCTTTGTTATTTGGAGAAGATTTCTAAACTTTGTCTTTTATTTTTATACAATTGGTTTTTGAATATGTGTTCTTCTTTGATTATGCTTTGTGTTAACTTACCTCTGTCTGAGTAGTTCGCTTGTTAGGTTTTAGGGTTTCCCTGGGAAACCAGGTTAATTGTTAGGGTTTGATAAAATGGATTGGAATTGTTAGGTTCTCAGTCTAGACTTGTTATTAATGCATGAATTAAATTGGTCATCTAGTTCATTAATTTTAGATTGATAAACACAAAGGGATTTGATTTAGAGATCTGACCTAGTCTAGATGAGTAAGTGCTTTTGCTTGCAAGAGTATTGTCTTAATTGAAAAGCATGTTTAAATCATCTAAATACGGCGGGAGTTTGCCTTTAGTGATTTTAACATAGGGGTCTAACACGGTCATAACGAAACTAACACCTTAACAAGTCACCAAGACTACATGTCTTGATCAAAATCACCAAACCTCCGGAAGTACATCTCGGAGGATACGTGCAACGATCTTCAAAAAATTAAGCAACCACTTTTGTACTCTTTTTTCCTCAGTCCCACCGGGTTTTCCTATCATTAAGGTTTTAATGAGGCAAGATGGTTCGGTTATGACCGATGTTCGTAGAAAACTAAAAACCGCGACAGATTCGGATTAACGACAAGTAAATCAGGGTTTCCCAATAAACACCTTAGGCTCTGGACATCTCTTATAGAAAAAAACACGAGCACGAGAAAAACGATCAGCTCGCCAGTCGGCGAGCTGATTCATGAAAATTCAGCATGCCGGTGGTGGGTTGATTTTGTCTGAAGCCTCTCGTCTCTCGTTTCATATTATTCCAAGGTTCCGTTGAGTTCTACGACTAAAATCTGTAAAACTCGCATACGTCCCGAAGTAGTTGTATAACAGTTCCGGTTATCCTAAGCATCGAGAACATCATAGTTATACAATTATTTCCTGCAACTTGCGAAAGAATCATGAAATCTTCTCGTATGGAATTAATCGTATGAAACATTAATAGTCTGCCGAAAAGTCAAAGGCTACCTTAGCGACATGATTACAATCATCTCTCCTCGGAACGGTCATAAGGATACAGTCGTATTTATCGATCGTGTAAAACAAGAACGATTACGCATAAACATCGATGTTATCTTACTCGCACGATCCATATATTCTCTCCAANCAAAATCTCGATCGTATCATCGTACCGAATCACGGGTCCCCGGTCAAAATCGTGAATTTGCATAAAACGCAAAAATTGCTCACTTGAGATTCTAACAGGGAATAAAGCCTTCGCATGATGGCTGTCGTAGCTTATCCTGCAAGCCGTGAAAAAGGAAGAAATCCAGAAGAAAAAAAAAGATTTCTGCAGAAGAATAAACCAGAAAAGGGAGATTTATGCGGAAGAACAGAAGACGGAAAAGGAAAATAGACCGACCTTGAAACTTATATAAGAGAGATGAGGAGGAAGAGATGGGACACGTTCAACCTTCCGCACCAAAAGACTTAGGGTTTTTAGACTTTTATTATGTTCTTAGAGAGTTGCGACTCGATTATGCTGTTCACAGTTTCCGCCGCTGGTTCTAGGATATTCACTGGTTATTCTTATGTTGGGAATTGCTGTCTGATTGTAAAATGTTGACGAGAATCAGAATAAGAAACCTCTTTTCCCCCATTTCATATTTGTTAATCTTATACTCGTTCATATGTTTCCGTAATCTGATTTTGTTAACGTTTGGCTCACCAAAATCCGGGATCTCTGATTTTCCGTAACAAACAGAAATCAAACGTGCAAATCTTGGTTTCCATAGTTTGGCGCTAGAGAGAGGGGTGCAAGAGATTTCTTTTACGTCAAACCGCAAATTCAAGCATGACTACTGAAATTCAGAATAACCAACCAACTCGTGACGGTTCTCAGCCACACGAAAATGTTGAGCAGACTCCGCCAACGAACGTCACCACAGTCAACACCAATACAAACACTGCAGCGTTCGAGGAGATTAAGAAGATATTATCAGCTCTCAAAAAGAATTCTGATGAAAAAGATAAGCTGACCAGCTCTCTTGTTAAACAGGTGGAAACCTTAACCGTAAGAACCAGAGCTATCTTCTCACGCGGAACCAAAAAACTTCATGGGAGAAAGCTTGATTTCGTAACCCAACACGATGGGGCGCAGAATACACAGAAGGAGCCGCAAGAATAGAATCCCGACAAGACAACTCATGATGCTACACTCAAAACAACCAAAGAACTCCCACCTCTCGGTGAGGAAACGGAGGATATCAAAGTCGAATGAGTCACTCTGGAGCTCAACAAATCGTCTGAAAACTTGGACGAAGATGCAGATATACACCTAAAAGGGTTAGAGACCATTCGACTCGACAAAATCCACGTTTCCATAAGCCTATGACCGAAAAAGAGGAAAATATCTTTTGGGTTGAGCAAGAGAAACAAGCCAAGGAACAAGCCCGAATCATCCATAACAAGTGTCAACAGCCTCATAAGTCAATTGAAAATTATTCTGATGCGATTCATGATCTCCGCGAATCCCTCGCTAAAACCATGGCCGAAATGCAAGCGGGTGAAATTGCAAATCCACCATGCTACTAGCACGGCCCAGAACTCGAATCATCTGTAACAAGTGTCAACAGGCTCATAAGTAAACTGAAAATGATTCTGATGCGATTTAGTATCTCCATGAATCCCTCGCTAAAACCATAGCCGAAATGCAAGCGGTGAATCGCAAATCCACCATGCTACTAGCACGACGCAGAAATTGATCGACTCCTTGAAGACACGCGAAGAACTCCATTCACGGCTCGTATAACTAATGCCGAGATTTCGGATCCTAGAAAAATCAAAATCGTGATGTACGATGGCACCACCGATCCGAAAGCACACTTACAACCCTTTCAGATCGCGATGGCAAGGTCAAAACTAAGGGAAGGAGAAAAAGACGCATGTTTTTTCCTTCTCTTCGTCGAACATCTACAAGGGGAAGCTCTCGAATGGTTCTCTAGAATAAAACGCAACTCTATCGAGAGCTTC
>OVBE01015751.1:0-11296 GCA_900406425.1 Iberis pinnata | reverse complement strand
CCTTAATGCTAGCGGATAGGTCCGTCAAAACTCCAGTTGGATTTCTGGAAGATATTCCAGTGAAGATAGGGGACGCAAAGGTGCTCACGGATTTTGTTGTACTTGATATGGAAGAAGAGCTCAAAGACCATCTCATTATGGGAAGGCCTTTCTTAGCCACTACTGGAGCAAAAATTGATGTGAGGAAAGGACGGGTTGAACTCCATCTTGGAGAAAACTGTATTCAGAGATATGACATCAATGCAACAAAGAAGAAGCCTACCACTGACGAAAGAGGCTATTGGACAACAACAAAAGATGCTCTTTCAATTGAGTGTCTAGAAGAAGCTAGCAATGGTAAGACTATTTTAAAAGGTGAAGAGAATGGCTATAATGCTCTAAATGGGTTAACATGGGAGCTAGTTGACAAAGGAAGTCCTATAATCCTTTCTGAACAAACACAAGCTTGAGCAAAAGCAAAGTCAAGCTTAGAGACTTTAAACAAGCCCACTTGAGAGGGAATCTCATGTTATCCTTTTTTGTACATATCCTTTGATTTTTTTCATGTTTTCAATAATGTTTTGGGTGATTGATTAGACACAGGAATTGGCTTACTTGAGCTTTCATGAAGGACCAATACAGTCTCCAACTTTCTCTTCGGGCGATTATGGAGACAACAACGGCTCTGAACACTATTAGGTACACTTGTTACCCTTTGTATATATTGCATTTAGTTTTTCTTTTTCTCTTTGTCCCTTCCTCCAGCTTTTATTACACACAGGGACCGTGTGATTTAAGTTTGGGGGGATGGACCGTAGATAATATAGTTTCGATTTCTCTTCTTATCATGCATCATTTGCATTGTAAATAGTTAAGGTTTTCAAAAATCCAAAAAAATCGAAAAAAATTTAAAATTTTTTAAAAATGCCTTTAGTCTCATTTCGTTTAGGTTGCATCATATGCATAGGAGATCTGTGATGAAAGTACCTTGTAAGTAGGTTTCTTTGCTATTTGAATACATTGCCCAAGTTATTAGTCGAATCCGAACTAAGATTGAACCTTGCTTGGAATATGGAATTGTATGATCTTTGCCTTTCGGAAGCATGCTTTGATTTGAAATTCATCTCTATCTATTAGAACCTTAATTTGATTGCTAATTATCATGTCTATGCATTGGATTTGGACTTATGGATAGAATATACATACTTGGACTATCTTATTCCATTTTTTACCTCTCTTGTTAGTCCAAGTAGTTTCCCCACCTTAAATCAACCTTCTTTCAAGCCATAAATCGATATTTGAGTGGTAGGACTTTTATGAAAAGAGCTTGGTAGAAAGTGTTAGGTTTGAACTGACAAGAATTGGATTTCATGTAGTTCTAGTTCACGACTTTTGGACTAGATAGGCTTAGGGTCGGAATGGGATCGAGAATGAATTGGGATATTTGGGATTTAGATTGCCGGTTTGATCATGGTTGAAAAAGAGAAAAAGAATGTTTTAAGAAGCTTAGGAGGGGATCAAAGAAATAAAAGTAAAATGGAATTTCCTAGTAAAGGATTGGGAAAAGAAAAAAAAATTAAATAAAAGGGTACGGCTTGGTGCAAAAAGGATTAGAAAAAGAAAAGAAAAGAAAAGAAAAGAAAAAAAGAGAAAGCCTTAAGCCCTTAGTGTTAGTAGAACAACCAATCTGCTAGGTTAGGAAAAGAGGTAAATCCTTCTTCTAAGTTGATGATCGACAAGAGTTTGAATGGAAAAGGGTAGACAATTAGGATGGGTATTTTTGTGGTAAAATGGTAGATTTGGATTCTTCTCCATGTTCTTTATGCAAAGCTTTGAGCTTTTGGGTATCGGGTAGATGGAATCCTATTCTTGTATACATCCAAGTGTTCTCACCTTTAGCATTCTACTAAAGTTCTTTTCCTTTTTGAGTGATCCTTGTTTTGAATTGAAAAACCGCGACAAAGAGAGTTCATTTTTGTCTCTTAACCCAGTCCCTAAACCAAATAAGTCCATTGATTATGCATAGTTTGATTCACGGTTCCTATTTAAATGAATGTTAAAGAGATGAATGGATTTGAATACATGTGGAAGTTAGGATCGATCTTGATTAAGTTGTGATGAGTAAGGCTAAGATTTTTAAGTAGGACTAGATTGGTTCGCACTTTAGAACTAGTAACTTGGAAAATGATTTCACCTATTCTAGAAGCATACTTTGGTTTTGAGGTTTTCACTTTCAAACCCCTCTCTCTTACTTTCCTTTGCGGTTTGCTTGAGGACAAGCAAATGACAAGTTTGAGGGAGTTGATGTATTGTGTTTTTAACCAATTTAAGCTTTCCAATTTGCATTCTATTGCATATTTCAGGTGCCTAAAGGTGTACAAAACTTAATTGGAGTCAAACCAATGAGAAAAGAGTCAAAAAGAAGCAAAGAAGGGGCTTAGGAAAAAGTACCGGCCAGGTTGTATCGATTGCTTTGGCTGATATCTGTACCGGGCGATATGACCGATACAGTTGAGCGATATGCTGGTATCGGCCAACCTGTACAGGTTATGAGAGGCCGATATAATTTCTGAAGAAACAGTACCGGGCAAACCAACCGGTACACATGGCCTGATACACCTGTATCGACCAGTGTGTACCGGTCGTGCTCAGCCGATACCATTTGCAAAGGAACCATAGCGGCCAAGTGTACCGGCAAAACCGGCCGATACCGACCCCAAAAAGACAAAAATAAATTATTTAAGGCTTTTGTAAACCTAATCTCTTTGGATCTAACTTTTTATCAAAAACTCTTTGTAAACCTTTGATTGGAGATTTGAGTTTGATTTTGATTCTTGTGTGTTTCTTTGTTTAATTTCTTGCCTTTCATCTTCCTCTAATCATGATTAAAAACTTATCTAACCTTGGATTTGGTGTTTTCTCAATGATTAGTGAGTAGTTCTAAATAAACAAATGGGTTAGGTAGATTAGGGTGATTACATGGTGGAATTTGATGCTTAGGGATTATAGTTCTTAAATCTTCATGCAGTAGATGTTCTTAATGCTAGAATTAACTTGATCAATTGAATCTAGATCATAGGAAAATTATTGCCCGAAAGGTGTTCGATGAAATTCTTGAACCAATCGTTGTATGCTAAATGAGGCCTAGCGAAGAGATTGTGTTAGTTAGTTTAGTGGTTAAGCATAGATTAAGCATAGATTAAATCTTAATGTTTCATAATTGTGTGATTATCCAAGAGATTGTTTTAGTTGCATGATTAGGAAAATGATTATTACCACGAGAGTGGATTAATCTATTCATGGGAATCTTAGACCAATAATTAGCAGTTAGTTTTAGCATTGAGCATTTTAGGAAACCATTTTGATCATCCGAGTCGATTGCCTTAGCCCATTTTTTTTAGCCTTTTTATCATTACATTCTTAGTCAAAATTAGAAAACGAAAGGTCTTCTATTATGAAATCCAAAATAAATGGAGTATTAAATGAAACATTAAATCCATTTAATGAAATATATTAAAAAATCATAAGACTTATTCTGAATCATTAAAACTAAAACCGCCCAAATCCAGCACTTCAAGAATCCAAATTAGTCAACTCGTTATGTACACTTGTAAAGAGAAAATAGAAGGGAAGCGGGGGTGAGGAAACTCATGAGGAGAGCTTACTCAGCGAAGGGGGATCCAAGAACCCACAATCACTCACAAACTACTATCAATCAACCGCGCAAGTCTAAGCCTAAATCAAGCATTTAGTTTCAAACACGTGAACCTAGAGCTCACACATACAATATCATACAAGGTCCCTATGCAAAATAAGCGGCTGAACCGCCTCCTTCAGGCTTATATGAAGGGGGATCAACCCTTCACCTTGCAGACGATTACTCATAGATAGCGTCTGTTATCGCACCAGTACGAGGCACTTACTAGCGTCCCCTCGAGTCTAAAGTATCATGATCGACTGGTAAGACAATCAACCCTAACTCGTTTTTAGCTGAGTCATCTCAAAACGCCAGAAGGTCACTTCCTTCCTAGAAATATATGCCCTGCATTTACAATTCTCGGGCGCCATGGTGTCCACCCGTTACCAGATGACCTGAAATACCACACAACATAGAGAGTTCGGTTCCATTCCGATCTAAATGCACAACATCTTACTCTCATGTCATGGTTTCCACCCGTTATAGTGTCTCAAGCTCGCGAACAAACAACACACACTAAACAATCAACATGCTCAAACAATATCCAATTTACATCTATTCATATAAGTATATTTTTTGTCTTAGATAATACACACAAAATAATCAACTCAGATATACAAGCAGTGATATTTAAACAAAGACTAACATAAAGAGAAAGATATATTTTAGACATGTCCCTCATCTTTTTCTTGGTTTGGAGATTGAAAAGAATATAGAGAAAGAATGCATTCTTAATCTCGGAAAGGGAAAGATTCGTAGATCCTAGTTTGATGAAGCGTTTCCCATGAAGACGAGCTCCAAAATGGTATTTCCTTATGTAGAAAGATATATTCACGATTCTAGTATGTTCCTATGAATTACGAACAAATCCAAGACCTTTAGGTAATCCAAACTACTCACACGCTACAAATTCGCAAATCTAGAAATCTGACAGAACCGATGATGCTCAGAGATGATAGAATAATTATAATAATAACCATTGGTTTGAAGATCCCACCATTCAAATTGAAGATATAGATGTCCTCTAGCTACCATCCAAAAATCATCTCGATCAGATAAGTTTACCACTCCAAACGTGCGTTCTCCTTTGACTGGTTGCATATCCGCTCTGCACATACACCTCTCGGTAAAAGAGGCATAACTCTCATTATACAACTCCAAATGATTAACCATTTTATCTGATAGATATATAAGAAGGATATACACTTACCTAGAAAGTTTCACGATAATCAGAGGTCGTTTACCCATCCGTTTATGACTTCTCCTGACACTAAACGAATCTGTTTCTGCATGAGACTACAACATTTTCTTTCTCCATTGAGGGTTTTGGAGAAAAAGAAGAAGAATAGAGAAAGGGAGGAGGGAAAAGGTGGTTAGGGTTCTTCATTCTACCCTTATGTCTTCTTTTATAAACTTTAGAAAGGTGGTTTTAGGGTTTCTGAAATCTGAAATGGATTTGAGTGGGCTTTTATTTAAAATACTTTGGGTTTTTGCAATACAAAAACAAAATAGGCCAGATATCTGGGTTGGGATGTTACACTTACAACAAAATGACCAATGCCTTAGAGAAGTGTTATAAATCAACCAAGAAGTGTTGATGTTAGGCCACCACAAAGTTATGGTTTCCTAAGACTTAGTGGGTAAGCACTTCAAATTGCAGCTGAGGTGAATGTTCATAATTTATCAATATTTAGAGAAACTCTTTCAGGTACTGATTATGAGAAATGACATTCTGCAACAAGATATGAGATGGTCTTTCATCAGAAGAATATGATCATAAAAAATGAAGGAAGAAACCAGAGGCAGCATGTGACAAGGAGATATTAGGTAAAGAAAGCAGGACTACTAGTTTGTTCACCAAGCTAGTTCCTAGAAGCAAGTTTCAACATTTATATGACTTTTTAATGCGAAAATTTGTAAATCTCCCATCTTTGGCAGTCAAGTTCTCGGGTTTTACCCTAAACCAGGTCACATGTACAATTATTCAATATTTCATTCTTGAGGAGAAGATCACCAATTCCTAATAAAATTAATGGAGCAGTGGCTTAGTGGAAACTTCTGAGTCTTTGAAGATATTATGAATTGAGGAGTATTTTATAAGAAATTTTTTTACTCAACTTGGTTTAGTCATCTAGATCAATTGTCTAGTTTGTTCGGATCATTGGAAGATTATGTGAGGCACTATGTAGATGCAAAAGAACTGTTGTTTCGGAAACAAATGGAGTGTCAAGTTTAAAAAAGCGGGAATGCGACTTATAGGTAAATAAATATGCGAGCTGAGGCCAAGAATGAAAAGCTTCAAAAGAGAAAAAAGAGATTTCGTAAACATAGAAGAAAAAGAAGCGGAATCACAAAAGAAAAAGGAAATGACAAGTAGGTTGTATGAGTATATAAAGAGGCGAAAAACTTGAAAGAACTTCAAGACTTTGAGAGCCGTTTTTCTGGGTTTAGGGTTTAAGCGATAATTGTTTGTGTGAGAGTCTGTGAGAAATCTTGGGATAGAGACATGTTCAGATTTATCTTTTGAAAGCATAAGTATATTGTGAGAATAGTTTGTGGTACAAGAAAAAAAATTTATATTTTTTATTTTGTGTTGATAAATTTTATAATAAAATTCTTATTGAGAAATTGTGTGTTCTTTAGTTTTTTACACTACACTCCTTTATCGGTATAAAATCTAAAATATACATTCATTTATTAAATTATATTAGTCTTGTATCTCAGCATCTTAATAATCACTAAATCATAGATCATGATTTATCTTCATCTATCAAAATTATGATGTTTTGTAGCAACGTGACTCAAATATTTATGTGTGAGCAATGAACCTATTATCACTGTTGTGAAGGAGTGGGCCTTATTCGTTTAGTGTCGTTGTAACGGGTTGCTATGTTATTCACTTGATTGTGACGGCAACTTGTCGCAATTATTTTTATTTCTTATTCTAATTTTATGTAAAAATATATTTGTACATATATATATTTTTAATATTCATATCTTAATTTAATAAAATAAAATTTAATTACTTGAATAATTTTCATTTTATTTTATTTTCAAATTATTTTAATATATCTTAGTCTTTTGAATTTATTTTAAGTTTTGGAACTTAATTAAAAGATTTTAAATTTATTTTTAATATTTACAAATTCAATTTAATTTTTGCAAATATTTATAATTTTTAAATTAAAAATAGAAATTTGGAATCTTTTAAATTATTCTGAATGTAGTTTTTGTTTTAAGTTTTTATTTAATATAATTATTTTAATGTAATACAATATTGTTATTTATTGTTAATCGTTTTTGATGTTCATTTGGTAGTTGTAATAATATGTCGCTAATACACTTGTCGCTCATTGTTGTTGTAATCGCCTTCATTCAAAAGAGGAAGAAGACGTCTATCATTTGGATCTTTCAAGATTAAGACTAGTGAAACCATGTTGCCTTATTTGGTCCCCACAATTTAAATTCATATTTTAATAGGTTTTTTTAAATATATAAATCAGAAATATGATTATGTTATAGTTATGTAGTAGTTATATGTCAGCTTCTCAGTTTGCATGGGTCATAGAAGTGTCAACCTGGCTGGTTTGCGTCCATTTAATCCTTCAATGTTGGATTTAAATTGATTTTGATGTCTTACAGATCAGACCACATATTTACTGTATTTTTGGGTTAATGAATAACTAAAAAGTTATTTTAGAAGCACGTATTATTTAATTATTTTATAACCTTCTTGATTTTTTTAGTTGAATTTGTACAATAAAACTTATTAGGCCTTATTACATATTGATAGAATAAACTTTGTTAACTAAATAAATTAATTACTTATATTTTGTTTGTTAATTTATTTTAATTAAATTAGTAGTGATATTGCCACCTCTAATTAGTTGCGGATTTCTACATTGTCCATAATCAATTTAATCCATCAATTAATATGAGACATATTTATGTTTAACCAAGTTGTTATGGTCTAGTTGTTTCTATATTTGAGGATAATCATTACATTGGTTTAGACTATTAACCGATTTTCCTTGAATGCGAAATTGAAATTATTTTCTCGCTGAGTCGAAGATGATACAACATTTTAGGTTCATTAGAAAACTCGGTAAATGGACATTCAACGATATCACTTATTCTAAGGAAAAATTAATGGTATCGGTCTCTAATTTTTTCTAACTTACCAAAAAAATAGAAAAGTAAAAATTAATATGGGACATAACATACATGTTGGAACTAAACGGTCCCATATCTTTCAAAAACTCAGATTCTCTCTTTTCTTTCTTTTCACTCTCGCCAATTGACTCTTTTGAAGACTGTGCCGCCGTCGCCGCTGGCGTCTGACCACCCCGCTGGTGCCCAACATTCCTTTTTCTTCTTTTTTTTTCTCTTTTATGCTCTTGTACATGTCGGATTCATCCACCTCTGTTTCATAGATTCCGATTATGTAGTCCCTGTTTGTCAATCAGCTCGGCCTGAGCCATGTCATCCTGAACCGGCGAAAGGATGTACTCAAGAATCTCCTTAATGTCTGGAATCTCAGGGACCTAATTAGGGCTCGATGCTCGAGGTCATCTCTGGTTAAGACGGCGTATTCCGGAAAGTCGTGGAGCCTCAGGAAAGGGCAGTTGGAGGTCGGTTGAGATGCTCAACACCTAGTAGGAACTGAACGTTAGAGAATGAGGTGATCCTAGTCAACTCAGGGTTCGGCAAACGGATCTCACAAATCTGCCCCGTCCATGTTCTCAAAGAGATAATCCCGAAACCTAGCAAACCACTTAGTATTAGCAATATACCGCTCATCAACCGAGTTAGTACCTAGTTCCTGAGGAAATAGATTAAGCATAATCCCGACAGCTTGTAACAATTGAGTAATAAAACTACCCATCATCTTGGTGCGGGTCGGGTTCCTCAAAGCCGCAAACTTCCTCTCATCCAAAAATTGAGCGAACAATCAAGAAATGTTGACATCATGGGTGTGACGGTCTTGGTCAGTGCGGAAAGGAAAATCACCAAAACCCATCGTTGCAAACATTGCTTCCATGTCTTGACCAACCCCAAGAGCATTGAGAATATTCCGATCGGCAAAGCGAGAGGGCTCGAAACTGGTCCGGAGTAGGACATTGTAGAACATGCTGTCAAATTTGTCCCATTTGTTGGTAATCTTCCAAGTCTTCCAAGTCTTATTTTTCCGGATCTCAGGAACACTGAAATCTAGATTGTTTCGGAAAGGTGTTGCCGCTCCTCTTGGCCAAGGAAGGCTCATAAGAGTGGGATCAATGGCTGGGTTGCTACTTGAAGCGATACCCTTTTGTTTGTCTGCAGCGGTAGGCTTCGTCTTCTTGGCAGCTGGAGGTTCGTTAGATCCAGAGTCATGTGCGCGTCCCATGTTTCTAAAATGAAAGGACTCAAAAGAAGAAATGAGTATCCTGAGCAATTCATAACACATCAAGAAATGGTTTATCAATAACCGAGCAATGCTAACAAGAGTTAACCAGAATTATCGACAGAGAAACCGAGAATATAAAGAGCGACAAGACAATAAGAAGCAATTAGCAAATGATCGAGCAATGACTAGTTACAACTACCAAGAATCAAGATGCTTCGAAGAGAAACCAACTAAGATATGAATCAAAAATCAATCTCAAGCAATCTATCATGAGAATAAGGCAATGGTGAGCAATGATTTAAAGTAATGCTAAGTAAACTTACCAAGAAATCAAGTAAGAGAACCATCAAAAAGCCTAATTCAATCGATTTAACGCTTAAAAATTGAAATTCGGAATCAAAGAATCGAAATCAACATGAATTAGCAACAACAACCAATCGCAAATCAATCTTAGCCATCAAATAAGCACAAACAATTATCCATAACCAAAGTTGCAACACAAACCCCAAACACCATAAATCAAAAATAAAAAAATCTTAACCCAATCTCAACAAATCCACATGCATCATTGAAACATGCACTAAATAGACTAGTAAGGCACCCTAGGTATCAATTCCAAACCTAAACTCGAAAATTTCTAAAATACTCAAATCAAACCCTAATAATTCAGAATGAAAAGAAGAGAAAACGCAACAATACCTTGATGAATCGATAAAAGGAGGTTAGAATACGATTAAGCACGAAAACTCGAGTGGACTAGAGCCCAAAAACGTCAAAAATGGATTAGATTTGAAGGAGTTAGAGGTTGGGAGATTTGAGAGAGTTCTAAGTTTTTGGAATGGAAATAAAGGAGGATGGAGAGGAAAAATCGATGGTAAAGGGGAAGGTGATGGGAAAAATCGGTTCAGTTTCAAGAAATTCGGTTCAATTCACAGAAATCCGATTAAAATTAAGTGAATTTCGGTTTACCTGAAGGGGTGCCCGATCGTGCACCAATGTGCCTGATCGGGCACTTAGTGCGAAAAGTACAAGGAATTTCTGCCCGATCAGGCACATATGGTGCCCGATCGATATGTTTTCTCGGACTAAATCTATCAAAATTTCATGATCGATCTGATGTTTGCCCGATCAAGCTCGAAAGTCCAAAAATTCCAGGGACAAATGCCCGATCGATCACATCATTTGCCTGAAAATGCCCGATCGATCCCAAAAACCTGAAGTGCCAGATAGAAATGCCCGATCAGGCAGTTTGTTCGGGGCAAAAACTCCTCATTCTTAAATGTTAAGGTACCAATTTTCTCCTGAATCTCATAAAATTCAAAACTAAAAGTTAGTAACTAAAAATGGGACTGACGAAATCTAATAAGTAACTAAACTAAAACACCTAAACAGTGGGTTACCTCCCACTCAGCGTTTGTTTAACGACAATAGCTTGACGGCACTTACCTCTAATTGGAGGTAGGATCAGCAAGGCGTATGTCAGTTACCTCTGTAAGCTCTAAAGTAGCTAGATAAGGATTCAGCCTTTGACCGTTCAAAACGAACTCACCACCTTGGCGATCAAATAGAACAACTGCACCATAGGGTCTCACTTCCTTGACCATTAACGGTCCAGACCACCTAGATTTCAACTTACCAGGGAAAAGCTTCAGGTGAGAATTATAGAGCAACACCTGATCACCTAGCTGAAAGTCTCTAGGGATGATCTTCTTATCATGAGCAGCTTTAGTCCTTTCTTTGTAAATCCTGGAGTTCTCATAAGCTATATGTCGAACTTCTTCTAACTCATGGAGTTGAATTAGACGTCTTTAAGTTTCGGTCTTCATGTCAAAGTTTAGCAACTTGACAACCCAAGCAACTTTATGCTTCTGTTCTACAGGTAGATGACAAGCTTTTCCATAAACAAGATTGAAAGGAGTAGTACCTAAAGGATTCTTGAATGTTGTTCTGTAAGTCCAAAAAGCATCATCTAGCTTCAAAGACCAATCCTTTCGGGATCCATTCACCGTTTTCTGCAAGATGGCTTTGATTTCCCGGTTAAAAACTTCTACTTGACCACTAGTCTAAGGATGATATGGTNAGGATGATATGGTGTAGCCACTTTGTGTTTGACTCCATGCTTCTTGAGTAAACCATCAAAGACTCTATTGATGAAATGAGAGCCTCTATCACTCATGATTATTCTAGGTACTCCAAACCTGGGAAAAATCACAGATTTAAACATCTTTAGCACA
>OVBE01015750.1:0-11296 GCA_900406425.1 Iberis pinnata | reverse complement strand
TTCTTTCTTTTCTTCTTTTTTTCTTCTTCTGTTTGATGTCTTCCCCTTCTTCCTTCGAATCTGTTAGCGGTGGTCTTTTTAGCTCTCTCATAGCCATGGTGAAGATCTTGGTGGCGCGCGACGCCGGTTCTTCTCCTCTTCAGCGGTCTTCGGATGGACTAGGGTCCTCGCTTGCCGGTCTCTGTTTGGGCCGGTGGTTTGGTTAGGTCTTAGTTCCCAAGAAGAAATTTTCTCTGCCTGGTGATTTGGGTTCGACGGAGGATCCCGCTCTAGATCTCATGACATGGTTCTTCTTTCTTTCGGTTGATTGAAGACGGCTTTTCGGTTTTAAGTATTTTCGCTAGCGCATATTTATGGTTTCTCCAAGAGAATAAACTTTTCTTTCAATGGTTTTAGTCGGTTTATCCTTTGTCGTGCCAATATTTTTTTGGCTTATGGCGGTGAAGTAGATGGAAGGAGATTAGAGGCGTGTTGAATGTAAATGATATTACTCGGTTTTAATGCATAATAGTGGGCATTTATGTATGCTATTATGCATTATTCCGAGTGTTTTTATTGCATATTTGGTAGATTTTCAGGATTCTAAATGTTCGGGTCGAGTCAGAGCAAAACGAAGCATTTCAGGAGATTTCATGAGATTTCAGAAGAATTCAAAGATGCAGACAAAGTGCACGGTCGGGCAGATGTTCCTGGAAAAATCTGAAAGTAAAGATCGATCGAGCAAGAGAGTTTAGTCGTGCAGAAACGTGAAGTGCCCGATCAGGCAACCATGTGCCCGATCAAGCACTTTCCCCGAAGAAGAATAAAAGTTTTCCAAATTGAAATCAAGTCCTCAAGTTTATCCAAGTTTTCCATATTTTATTATTTTACTTTTTTAGCTTATAAATACATTGTGTTTTAGGCTTTTAGAACTTAAGCTTTATTTTAGATTTTGAGAGAAGTACTGAAAGAGGAGATTCAACCTGTATTTGGAGAAGATTTTTGAACCCTTTTATATATATCTATATCTATTTTAATCATGTGTTCTTCTTTAATATTGTGTTGTTCATCCTTTACAATGTATGAGTAGTTCACTAGTTAGGTTTTAAGGTTTCCCACGGAAATCAGGTTTGATTGTTAGATTTGTCATAAGGGGATAATAATTGTTAGGTTCTTAGTCTAGACTTGTTATTAATGCATAAATTAGAGTAGTTAACTAGTTCATTGATATTAGACTGATAAACACAAAAAGATTTGGTTTAGAAGTTGGATCTAGTCTAGATGAATAAGTGATCTTGCTTGCGAGAGTATTGTCTTGATTGTTTTTAAACAATTGAATTTGAACTGTATTGCATGATCTATTATTTAAAAGACGGCGAGAGTTTGTCTCTGATAATTTGAGCATAGGGTTTAGTACTACGAGAGGAGATTATTCCATTATTGTCTTTCATGTTGAGAACTATTTAAAAAAAAAATCCCTGAATGATAAATTGACTTTCAATCCTGGTTACATGTGGTTTCCCTGATGTCTGACGCTTTTATTTCATAGTTTAAACCGTTTTCTATTTATCGTTTTAATTCGCTACAAACAACCTTACTTATTTTTGCTTTAGCTTAATTTGAAACTGAAACGTGTATTTCTGGTCTATGTGGATTCGATACCCTATACTTTACTACATTGAACTGTTCTCTGCAATATTAGTTTTAGGATTAAATTCTAAACCTATCAATAAGTCTGGTTGGAACCGACTAGTATTTGCGATAAGAATCGGAGATGGGTTAATTTGATACTAAGTTGTGTGACTAGCTGGTATAAGACCTTTATTTTTTTCGGCTACATCTATTAGTCTCCTAGGATAAGCTCTTCCTTTCCTAGTTGTTTCATCTTTGTGTTTTTCCTCTGATTTTTGTAAGTATTTATTTTTTGATCGGTTGTTTCCAATCTTTGTAGTTCCAAGTAATTTTAGTGTATCCTTTATATGTATTTAATTGTATTTTGTAGCCTTTCAGGGATCATAAAATGAAAGGATATTTCGTTTATCTGTATTCTTCACATCTTTGGTTATAAATACATTTTAGTCTAATCTTCCCATTTTTCCATAATTCTATAAAAAAAAATTATTTTCAATGTAAAAATATCATATTTTTTAGTTACTCCAAAACCATAAGAAAGATGCTTTTATTTTAGAAATACCACAAAATAAATTTAAATTTTGTAAATTTAAATCCTAAACTTCCAAAACAAAACTCCAATTTCATAATTAAAATTTAAAAAACTAATTAATAAACTCATACCCAAAATTAAAATTCCAATTCTTAAAATTTAATTTATATGTTTGTAATATCCTTTTGAGATAATTATTTTAGTGGTATTTCAAAACAATTAAAAACATATGATATGTTTGTCTCACTTTCTAATTTTAATGGTATTTTATGGAATTTTTTTTTTTCACCAACCCATATTTATTGTTCCATCTAGAAACCAATAAGCTATTAAAATACCAATAAAAAATAAACAATTCGAGTTATATGAAATTTTAGCAAAGAGGTCTGTTTCTATATTATTCCTTATGTTTGTAAAATATTGTCATTTTAACTATCATTTTTTGTTGCAAAAAGAATGTTATTTTAAGTATTCTATGTAGAAATTGAATGAGTTTGATTTGTCTGACCAAAAGAATAATTGTAGTATTTTTTCTATTGGTTGATTTAAAATACTTAATTTTATTTTTTTCAAAAAACATAAAATATTTAATATGTGTGAAAAATCTGAAATAAAAATCTTTTAAAAGTGGAGGGAGTATGAGTTTTGTGTATATACACAAACTAAAACTCCAAATAAAAAATTTCTTAAAATAGCTAATTCTTCTAATTTTGATGAGAAAGCTAATTAATTGATTAATAAAGACCCAAAACAAAAAGGTCCCATCTTCATGTTTTGTTAAATACAAACAAAACAATAAACAAAGGTCACTAAAAAAAGTATCAATCATTTACATAATAAAAAATACAGCTAATTAATGTGATCATATGGTTACAATATACACATGGGACCATGTTCTTTAAAGAAAATTTTATCTTCTCTACACTCCATAGAAACACTCTCAAACAAAAACCAATTATATATGCAAATTTTGACTATACTATAAACCACTCTTACAACCTCAATATTACTTAAGAATGTGTATATAAATATAATATATGTTTTATACAATTGATTTAAGTAAGTAGACCAAATCTTACTAAGGACAATTAGGGTTTCTACCAGGACCACCATAGTAGAAGTAATTTCCCCAAGAACCTCCATTACCACTCTTAACATTGTAACAATCTTCTTGATCAGTAAAGACTTGAAGATTCTCCGGATTTCGCAATTCATTTGATTCATCAACTACTTGAACATTCTTGAAGTAACTAGCTTTACCCCAACCTTCTTCTGCAAATCTTCCACTTCCCATTTGAGTAGTTGTGTGTTGTCCTTCTTCTGATTGTGAGTTAACTACTTCACCTCCCCATTCTATCATTGATGCACTTTCTGATAAGTAAGAGAATAGTGAAGCTGGCCAGTATCCTATAATGTACTTCTCTCCAAATTGTAACCACCAATGTCCTTCTTTTGGATCCTAATTAAGGACAAAACCAACAAACATAAACTCAAAACCAAATGGTGTTTTAAGCGAAACAAATGTTTGAAGTAGAGGTGTCAAACGGATCGATCTGTGCTCATTTGGTTTGTACCGTAATAGATGTGATGGAGTGACTCTTAAAACTCACATACAATTAATAAATTGTCTAAATATGCGTCCGCGGATAGTTGCGATTTAGTGGGCGGTTTGGATTCGCTTTATCAATACTTTTTTTTTTATGATGACCCTGATATCCGGAGCCCCGAAAGACTCCGACTAGATCCAAAGCGTCTGTCTTTTATCAATATAAAAGTTGTTAAAACTTTTTTTATATAAATTTTAAAACTAGTAACTTACTTGAGCGAAAAATAACTTTTATATTTTTATATGTATATGTATATTAATCTTAGACACTAAACTTGATGTATTATTACATATTTAACATATTATATTTTATTAAATATATAAAATTATTTATAGTTTACTTATTTTTTATATTTAAATTCGTAGTCTGCAAACCAAGCCACCAACCCATTGACAAAACCTATTAAACTTGTGAACCGCGATGGATCATTCCGCGAGACCCGCTTTCAAAAGATTATAAAATTATGTCCAAACTCGTCCTACGACAATCCGGGTTAGAACTAATCCGCGGATTTAAGCCAATTTTGACACTTTCTAAGTTGAAGGTGTTTGTTTACCTTCCAGATAAGTATGGTAATGTCATATTGAGAGCTTCCATATCTCGATAGAGGAGAAATTGATCCACCCATTGCGATTTCTCGGTTGATTTGAACAAATCCTGAACAAAGAAGATTATAACAGCCTGTGCCTTGGTATGCATCACTCTGTTTTCACAAAACATTACACAAAAAACGATTTTTTTATTTCATAAAAATTTATGGATCATAACGAACCGGTTTAATATTCTAAACTTTATTGAATAGAGAATTTTTTTTATTTACATAACAAGTGTTTATGTTCGATATCTCGTCTAATAAGAAAACAACAGAGGTGACAATTATGGGTGGGAAAATAAACTAAAACAAGAAAACCGGACTGAACCGAACATAACTAAAAAAGTGAAAATGTATCTGAATCGAAATTATTTTAAAAACTTTAAAATTTGATCATTTAAGAAACTGAAAAACCTAAAACGAAAATGGACGAAAATTAAACCAAATAAATTAAAAATATAATTTTTTACTTTTACAGTTATATATGTATGCGTGGAAGGTATATTGTTTGCGTATTAAACAAGTAAACGCCAAATAAACCATTATTTTTGTACATTCTAATGAATAGTAAACAAAAATCCGGATCGAAACCAAAATTAAAAAAAATTAAACCAAACTAAACCGAAATCAAACCATATTTCAAACGTGTTCAAATGATTTTAATTTTTACAAAACTAGAAAACCAAACCGTAACCGAAACGTAAACTCAAAAGCCTACCTCTAATGACATTCACTAAGCCACTCACTCAAAACACACCAAAAACAAAAAAACTTGAATGTAATGTTTTAAGATACTTACAGTCCAATAAGTGAAGAGTCTACTTCGAGTATCACCATACAATTGTGGACTAACCTGAAAACACACAAATCTTTAATATCAAAAAACAGTTTTTCTTCAAAATTTCAAGAAAATTTTCAAGAAGATTAAATTTAAAAAATTACCTGCCAACCAGCTTCAATACTATTAAGATCAGAGTTAAAATTTCCACCTAAAACCCAAATCTGAGCTAAACTAAACTCATTAGGCATTTCAACATCTGGTTTCCATACATTTATCTTTGCTTTTGCCCCATAAAAAACTCCATCTTCAACATACATTATAGCATGCTACAAAAAATCAAACATTTTAGTTTATTAATTCACATTAAAAATGTTTTTTTTTAAACTTATATATAAGTAAAAATGTTAAACCTGATGACCATTTTGTGTAAGAACACTAGCTGGCTCAACAGAATTACGAATTTTTCGATTCTTCATACCGAATTTTTCGATAGAATTTGCTCGAAAAATATCATCTTTTGTTGTTCTTCTAATAGGAATTGTGTGTTTAGGACACATTGTACCATTAATATGCCAAAGTTGAGTTATAACATTAAACTTCATATTCTTCTTCTTACTCTTTGATGAAACTTTACTCTCACTAAAAACACTATTTGGATACAAACTTGGTGTCATCTAAATAACAAAAAAGAATGTCAAAATTTTCACAAAAACAAAAACTTTCAAAGATTAAAATAGATACAAAGTTTTTTTTTAAAACCTGAACAGTGTGATTAATTAGCAAAGGATGATCAAAAGCTGGTTGATTAGTGATTGGTACACAATCTATTATATCTCCATCTGGGCTCTGTTTTTCAAAAAACCCACAAAAAATTCAGAGTAAAGTTTGGATTTTTATTAAATATTATACAAAAGTTTGGATTTTTATTAAATATCTTTTGTGGAAATTTACCTGAATTGATTTAAGAGCTGGCTTATTAAGACGTTTCAAGTGAGTATTGATTTTGAGATCGGAAAATTGAATTTCTCCGGCGACGAGTAAAGGAGTGAGAATTATCATCACAATCGTTACTAAAGCTAAAAAGAAACTAACCCTTTTCGAATTAACAGCCATTGTTGAAGAAAGTTTCAAGCTTTTTGTTGTTCTTTTGAAGAGAAAGAAAAAAAAAATTTGGGAAAGATGAGATTTTTATTTTTATTTTTTGAGTGAAGTGTTGTGGATTGCGTTTAATTGTGGGCATTAATAAAAACACACTTTGGTTTTAGAAATTTTTTCATAAAAAGACGAATTTTAAATAGAGACAAGTGAAAAAAAATTTGGATTCTATTGAAATTAGATTAGTTGCTTTCTTTTTTTCTCTGTTAAAATTTTCTTTTTGTCAGAATCTATTCTTGGAAAATCCCAAGTTAGATTTTTATTTTTTTAATTATCTTTTGTTTTACTGTCACCTTTTTTTATAAAAAAGGGATTTTTTTACTGAAATCGAACATTCTACTTTTAATGCATTAGGGTTTATCGGGATTTTAAATTTTTTTAATAAAATCAGTGCAAAATTGTTTTTTTTTTTTTTTTATAAAAGGATGATTACAATTTGTTTTGGGTATGGTAACAAAAAATGTTAATTTATCTTTCCTTTGTGATAAAAAAAAAAATGGATGAATCCAAGAAAACATAATGTATATATTTTTTAATATAAATATCATATATATATATATATATATATATAATACACGAAGAATTTTAGAAATTCTATAAAATATCACAAAAATAATTGTTGAACACATATATTATATACTCTCTAATTACAAAAACACTATTAATTTTTTCTTTTAAAAAATATTACCAACATAAAAGTTGAATATTAAGGATCTATAACTTAAATTTGTGTATTTGAGTTTGCTAACGAAAGTTTAGTTTTTCTTTTTAGAGAAGAGAATTAACTCGCTTTTATATCTCTTATGGAGAATCACATTTTCGTTAAAGGAAAAAATCTCCCTCCAAAATTTTTCTCTTAGAGAAGGTCTTTTTCTCGGCTTCTCAAATCGAAGAATTTGGTATTTGTCCAAACCAATTTGCTATCTTGTGTAAAGGTTGGTTCGCAACCGATGCATCGAACTTCATTAAGACGTTTGTGGTGATGTATTATTTGCAAAAGTCATACTTTAAGGTGACTTCCCCTTGTTTAGCTAAGGAAGTGGGCTCAAATCTCAAGTCTTCCACATATCTCAAGTTGCTTAGCTTCTTCAGATCTGGCGCTATCGGTTCATCAAACACCAAAAAATTTATTTATCTATCTTTGTTATGTTTTATATTTGTTATGTTTATTTTGGCTTTTGAGCCTTTAGCTCGGTATATGTCTGGAGTCTTTTATTCCTATGTAAACGTTTAATTTTGGAATAAAACGATGATGCACAAAAAAGGGTATGATTTAGTTTTGAGAGCTAATAATGTAAGGTTTTAAAGCTAATATAATTTTGTGAAAATTTTTTAAAAATAAATCGTAATATTTTTTAAACAATTAAAAAGTGTGTAATATTACTACAACATATTTACTTTTGTAATATTTTTGAAAAAATATCCTATAAATTTTATTGGTGGTTTTTATTGCTTTAAGTATATTATAACAAAATAAAAAAAGTGAAAGATTTCAACGTCTTAAATTGTAATTTCCGTCTATATACACTTCAAATTATTTAGTGTAGAAAATCTAAATCGTATCGACAAAAGTACATTTTAAAAAAACTTTCACCTTTCTAATCATCATTAACGTATCTAAAGGAACGATCTTACTCATAATATATGATTTAATTAAAGAAAGAATAATCCACATACTTTTAATTTTTCACCAATCCACAAACTTTAATCTATGGTACAGTTTTCTTGTTTAATTCCATAATTATTGATGGTCAAACCAGTGGTATTGGTGAGTCAAAATATTAATATTATAAAAAATATTTCCCAGTTGAACAATGGTAGTCAAACAAAATGACACAAGTTTTAGATGTATATTCACATACGTTCTTTCTATTTTTTCCCAATTTGAAGTAAATATTCGACTCCTATATTGGTTTTTCAATATGGAGGAACATTACTTATATAGAAATGAAAAAAATAGTTTTGCTGAACGTGCCATACGATGTGCAAATCCATTCATCTTGCGCGAAATCTGGTAAATTATGATGTTCACGAATCGTCTCTGTATTTTTTAGAAATCTTCAAACAAGGTAGAAAATGCGAGCCAATCTTGAGTGACCTGTAGCATTGCCACAAATGTCAAACTATCAATCACGAAAGTCTAACAGTGAAGCTTGCGAGAAAGAATTATCTTCATTGACCACACAAGTGCCTCAAATTCTGAATGTAACGGCGAAAGACTTTTTCTACAAATTCTTGCACCCATAAGTATGTTTCTACCCTCGTCTTGCTGACAGCTCCATCCTAATCCTGTGAAAGTATCTGTGATTTTCCAAGCCCCATATATTCTATTGGGCATTTTTCCAAGCATGTCTTTCCTTAATCGCATGTGCAATTATATCTGGTGGATCCACATCCACATCTTTATACAATTTTTGGTTTCTCGATTTTCAGATAAACCATAATATCCAGGGATAACATTGTACATCTTCGTTTTCCCTTCCTCCTTATGTTCTCCAGAATAGATAATCCATGTTGGGGAAAAGAGCATTGCCCGGGAAGTTGCCATTTGTAACATCAAATGGCGACATACCCCACACATATAATGAATGCAGACATTCGAAGAAAATATGGTTTATCGTTTCCACCTTTTCCTCACACCTTGGACACATTTTCTCGCACTCAATTCCTCGATAAGATAATCTCTCTTTGACTCCCAAAAAAACCATATACTATTTGCCATAGAAAATGATTGATTTTTTTGTGGGCATTTGACTTTTCATGTATGAGCCTGAAGCTTTTTAATATTTGGACCATGTATTAAGTCATCTTCGTTTTCAGTCTTCAACAATTGAATTACTTTATAATCCGACTTAACAGTATATCTCTCATATTCACATACATTCAAATTTCAAACTTTTTGAATTTTTTTTATTGAGATATTGTATTCAATTTCAAATGTTTGATATTATGTATATGTTTTACAAATTTTCCATAAAATACACACTGAAATCCATATTAAAATTTATTGGATTTATGTCGATCATCTGATAGTCTAGTGTGAACTAAGTCTTTTGGCTAGGATCTTAGCATGTGTTTAAGTTCAAAAGGTGTTAGTTTAGGAGTTAATTTAGGTGGGATAGTTTAGGAGGTGACAAAAAAAATTATTGGATTTCTTTTTAAAATATTGATATTGGTTGTGTCACCGATGTTGTCTTGTTACCAGACCAGGGTTCGAACATGATTGTTCATAGAATGAGTATATCTTCTCCCACTTATGTAGATTATGTTACTAGTTCAACTCGTTATGGTTCAAAAATTAATGTAAAAACCTATAAAATTTATGATGAATGGCAATAAACGAAAAATTAACTAAAGTTTTATAATATGATCTTGTCTCCTAACTAAACTATATATATATATAGAGAGAGGATTTTTGTTGTTTGATTCCTTTTTACTAAGAAATAAATTTTTATTCTCAAAAATCTATTATATTAATTAACATTGTTTTGTTCCACTACATTGGTTACTATTTTAAAGGCGACAAAAAAAAAGGTTACTATTTTTTAAAAAATTATTTAAGAAAGAGAGTGGTGATTGGGTGGTAGTGAGAGAACCACAATGTGAAAAAACAGTATAAAAGTCAGAAGTCAAAAATGAAGCCACAATTGTCGGTTAATATATAATTAGGAGACATTTCTCAATCAATTCCATACCTTTCCTTTTCAATTCTGTTACATCTCCAACCCCATTTCCCACTTATATTTATTTTTATTTTTATTTCTAATTTAAGCCAACTCATGTCTTATTCAATTTAAATTTATATTTTCCATAATACATATTTGATTATTGAATTGAGATTTGTACTAAATATAAATTAGACAATTCAATTTTAAAATTGTTCTTAAAAATAATTTATAATTAAGATTGAATTATTAAGCATAATTGAATTCATCTAAGTCGGTTTCGTTACTCCAATGTTACTACGCCTTTATTCAACGACAATATTTTGAAAACCAGACTGCAAAAAACCGTATTAGATTTTTTTGGATTGTGAGTCAATGTGATTCGATCGGATTTGATTATTTATTAAATTTTTCATATATGTATATATACAATTAGCAATAAAATTAAACTAAAATATTTTTTGAATTTAATCCATACAAATAATAAAATAATCTAAATCATAAATTGATAATAGTAAAAACACATAATATATATCACCTAAGAATTCTGAAATGTTGAATTGTGTTTTCATACATTATACAATTACAAAAATCTAAAAGTTTAACGTATTATAAATTTATACACTTACCTAATAAAAGATTCAATTATATTTCCTACATTATGCATATAACAAAAATTTTTATATAAAAAACATTTTGTAAAAAATACTGAACCGAAGATAAACAAACCCTGGTAAACCTTCAGTTCACGGTTTAACCGAGTTCGATTGCCGGTCTGGTCCGGTTTCAAAAACACTGATCAACGGATTATTAAATCTCTTAAAAATGCATATCTTATAAAAATATTTTTTATGAAGCAAGATTCTTTCTTATTAATAAGTTGATTGGTTGTAAGGGTGAACTTCCTAAAAGGTTTTGACCATATGTAGTCGTAAGTCAATATTTTTGGTTAAAATGATATTTATATGGTTTTTTATATTTCTTTTTGGTTCATCCTTACAATACCTTACATTTTAAAGATATTTTGAAGTTATGTGCAATTTGCATCTCTATTCAAATGCTGGAAACCAGTTTATAATAAATGCAAGGTGATGTTCAAATATTTTGGCTCCTTCACATAAGTGTTCGTATATTTCATTATAATTTATACAAACAAAAATATTAGACAATTCGTTATAAAAATTTTTGTACAATCACGAGCATAGAACAAAGTATGAATCCTGAAAACAATGAGGTGATAAAGTGAATAAATGACATCATTGTACAAGTTACTAGCTATTTATTTGTTAATTCCCTAATGACCGAATCTTTAAAACAAAATAATATATATATATATATATATATATATATATA
>OVBE01015749.1:0-11297 GCA_900406425.1 Iberis pinnata | reverse complement strand
CTGTGGATTCGATACCCTATACTTTGCTACATTGAACTGTTCTCTACAGTATTAGTACTAGCATTATATTCTAGACCTATCAATCATACACCATCAGTGGTCTAGAGGAAATGTTATTGGTTTGGGCATATGTATATGTCGCTCACTTCTGTGAGAGTTTTGGGAGAGTGATAAGTGACGACGGGATGTTTAAAACTAAATTTTTATTTATTTGGTGGATGTGTTATGTTGAGACGTTTCATATTTCCTATTTAACGGCTGAGTTACCTAGTTTTTATTTTCTTTGTGGCTGAGTTATGAGTTATTGATAGCTAGTTATTGGAGGATGAGTTATGAATTACTTTGTGCAGTTGCGCGTGAGGAATATGGTCATTGTTGAGGTCAAAAATGATTATGACAAAACTGATGTCTCAAAATTCGTCATTAAAATGATGTTCACTCGATTCGAGAAGTATACACCGGAAAATTACCATTGGCGAGCTCAATAACAATATACTCGATATCAACGTCCGAGAAGATTTAAAAAGTCACGATCTCCTGGCAAACACTTCGGTTCTGAATCCTTTCGTTTACGGATAATATGTTTACGATACACGTTTAAAATACACTTTTAACACATTTAAGGTTATCTCACCCATACGATTGATATTATTGTTTTACAAAGTTTTTATCGTATCATCGTACTAAAGGCCGGTTCTTCGATAGGAATCGTAAAAATCACTTAAACCGTAAAACGACCAAACAAGGCCTAGATAATGGCTCACATACGATTCCAGAAGAGAATTCGGCCCAAGTGCAATGATGGTCGTAACTTGTTCGGCAAACTGTAAAGAAATGGAAGAAATCTAAAAAGGAATATTTATGCAGAAAATATAAAATCGAAAAGGAAGATTTCAGTGGAAGAATCAAAGACCCTAAAGTCTATTTAAGAGAGATGAGGCGGAAGACCACAAACACGTTCAATTCTCCACACCGAAATACTTAGAGCATTAGGGTTATTTTTATTTTTTTTACCGAGTTGCAACTCAAATAGGTTTACTAATCTTAGGTTATTTGTACTACAGAATTCGCCAACAGCTCACGTAGCCGAGGCTAACCACCTGTTGTGAAATGCTCATAAGATTTGAAATAAGATGTCTTTTCTCTCTTTCATATTCTCAATCTTGTATTTTTATAATTAATTCTTACGTTCTGATCTCGTACTCGTTTGGCTCACAAAAGTCTGGGATCTCTAGGAAAGTTGAGTACAAATTTCGTACTCGTTTTACTCGATTTTCCATAACTAACAGAATTCGACAATGTGAATTTCGGTTTCCACAGTTTGACGCTAGAAGGAGTGAAGGGAAGGGGGTACGGATCAATCTTACTCACAACTCCAAACAAAGAGATCAAACATGGTTATTGAAAATCAAAATGACCAACAAACTCATGACGGTGTTGCACATAAGGACAACATTGACAACACTCCGCCGACGAAAATCACCGCAGTCAACACTAACACAAACACTGCAGCATTTGAGGAGATTAAAAAGATGTTCTCGACTCTCGAAAAGAAGTCAGAAGAACAAGATAAGCTAACAAGTTCTCTTGCTAAACAGGTCGAAACCTTGACAAAGAGAACCTGAATTATCTTTATGTGTGGAACTACCGAATTCCGCAAAAGGAAACTCGATTTCGGGACTTCGTTCAACAGGGCGCAAAACGCGTAGAAGGAACCATCAGAAAATAATCCCGAAGAAATTACCCCTGACGCAACGTTGAAAAACACCAACAAGCTTCCACCTTTCAATGACGAAACGGAAGAGAACGGATCACAATGAATCAACTTGGAATCCAGCGAGCAGTCTGATACTTCAGACGAAGATTCAGATATACATCCAAGAAGGAGCAACTGGTCAACTCTGAAAAACTCTCATCTCGACAAACCCATGAAAGAGGGAGAAGAAAAAATCGTCTGGGTAGAGCAAGGGAAACTTGTCGAGGAGCAAGATAAGATAATCAACAATAAACGTCGATAAGCCTTGAAGGGCACTGACGATGACCTTGATGAAATTCGCAATCTTTGCAATTACATCACAAAAACCGCTACGGAAGTCCATGGGATAAAATCTCAAGCGCGGCACTGGAGATCGACTGACTCCTCGATGAGGCTCGGAAAACCCTGTTTACAGCCTTTATAACTAAGGCGCAAATTTCTAATCCTGAGAAAAATAAAAATTCCAATGTATGACGGAACCACTGATCCGAAAGCTCACTTGCAAACCTTTCAGATTGTAATGGCAAGGTCCAAACTCAAGGAGGAAGCGGCTCTCGAGTGGTTCTCTTGGCTGAAATGCAATTCCATCACTACTCTCTTACGAATTCCTCAAACAGTACTCCATGTTTATGGATAGGGAAACCTCTAACGTCGATATGTGGAGCTTGTCTAAAAAGTAATATGAATCCCTATGAGATTTCATGAAGTGAGTCATGATCGTAATGTCAAGAGTCATAGGGATCAGCAACAAGGTAGCCATAAACGCACTCCAGAAAACTCTCAGGTACAAGTCAAAATTCAGAAAGTGGATCGCCCTCGAAAAATCGCGTACGATCCAGGATGATCTTCATAAGGCCACAAATTTTGTCGTCATCAAGGAAGAGATGAAAGTCCTAACACATAAGCATAACCCGACAAAGGCATCCGCTAAAGACACTCCTTCGAAACATAAGTCAAAAAAGAAAAATCCCCGTAACGACAAGTACGTCCATCACGAGGGAGAAGACCTTCAAGGCGTGCATGACTATGCTAAATATCTTTCAAGCAGGAAAGGAAATCGGGTAATACCTGGACTCGGAACATCTCTTATGACAAAAATACCTTTTGCAAGTTCCACCAAACAAATTGCCACTCCATGGCGAACTACAAAATTCTCAGAGCCAGACTAACAACAAAATTACTCGTATGGGAAATGTCATAGGTGTCGAGCATAAAAGATCTCATCAGAGAGACCGATCGACCGCTTACGTATGATCAAGCACCGCTAGGCGGTAATGCACCTCAGGGTATTCGAACATAAGGGAAAAATGGACTTGGATCGGAGGACAAAGGAAGCGATGTAAATCGTCACCGGGTAAACATAATTATCGGAGGATCGCAATACTATCAGCACACAGTATCCTCGATAAAGGGATATCATCGCAAAGCTGAATCAATCGCCAACTGGTCGGATCCCTTCTCTTCACACCCTTGGACTCTCCTAATAACGCGATTACTTTCAAAGAAAGTGAAGTTTTCGGAATCGACACACCACACAGTGACCCCCTCGTAATCGACCTAGTCATAAGAGATCTCAAAATTGCAAGGGTCCTCATCGGCACATGAATTACCGTAAACGTAACCTTCCATGATTGGCTAAATAGGATGGGAATCAATTTATCTGAAGTCACGCCCACGCCAAAACCGCTCATTGGCTTCTCCGGCACGACAACCATGACTCTCAAATCAATTCGACTCCCTCTCGTAGCCAAATAGATCACAAAAATTGTCAATTTCGCGGTAGTCGACCATCCTGCCATCTACAATGTGATCATGGGAACGCCTTGGATAAACTTTATGAAAGCAGTCCTATCGACTTACCACTTGGGCATCAAATTCCCAACTCCTTACGGAATACCCCAATCTGGGGATGTCAAAAATGGTCGTGACTTTGCTTTCTATCCAAGTATTAACATAGGTGGGTTGCAACAACGCCCACGGTCGGACCCAAGCCAGCAAAGAAAAAATAAGCCACTGGCCTAAAACGCTTTGGAAAAAGTTAAAATCGCTTCAGAAAATGACAAACCAGATTCACCAATTCGAGAAACAGCTCAATCCAAGGAAGGTTATCAAACTTCTAAGCCCAGCATCTTGGATGAAATGGTGCAACCAACGCCATAAAAAGTTGTCGACCCAATCATAGCCATTGCAGCTAAAATGGACTTAGCAACATCGCCAAGTGAGTAAATCACTCATGGCAACAAACTGAACTACGAGATGGCTTAATCCCAAAAAAGGGTACGTAGGCAACTTTTGTGAGAAAAGTGCAACCGTCCCCCTCTCGAAAAGAGGGGGGAGTGGGTACGTATACTCGTATACTCCTACATTTTTAAATATTTGCGTCTTTATACTCGATATTTTTGAAAATTTTCCGCAATAAGAAAAACACATCTTTACTTAGAAATTTTTCCATCTTCTTACGTCACAAACATAATCGATTAAAAAAACCCAAGTAACAACGGAAGTCATTGTATAACGTAGAAACGTGAATCATACGAGAACCTCTCTTAACAAAATTCAACTAAAAAATTTCATCGTTCACAAGGATAAGCAAGCCTTTCAACGAACCGCTCAACGTCTCTCGAACACCTTCTGAAAATAAAACCATCAACCGGAAATAGAACTTTCATAAAAAGCGAGACATCACGAACTTCCGATAATAAACTTCAAAACCAAGACGAGCAGAATACTCGCTCGTACATCGAACGCATCGATTGGNTCAACGTCTCTCGAACACCTTCTGAAAATAAAACCATCAACCGGAAATAGAACTTTCAGAAAAAGCGAGACATCACGAACTTCCGATAATAAACTTCAAAACCAAGACGAGCAGAATACTCGCTCGTACATCGAACGCATCGATTGGCCCCGACAGACGGACTAATCACTTAACCATTCGTAAGATAGGTTTAACTCGCATCCGAAATGGATAGGCGGACGTAGCGACAATCGGTGAACGGGATACTCATAATCTTGTCTCAACAATTAATCATATATTCACACAACATAACTTACAAAAATCCGCAAGGAAATAGGGATTGAGGACCACCAATGGCCAATCCCACTTAACTAAAAACATACATAGTTAGCCAAAATCATAAACAAAACAAGGAAGATACTCCCTTTAAAGACAAACATGCACTCCTCATGAGTCGCCAATTGGCAAGCTGAACCTCACACGTTCAGCTCGCCAATTAGAGAGTTGAACCTCACAAGTTCAACTCGCCAATTGGCAAGCTAAACCTTAAGCGCTTCATATCATCTTGGAAAAATCATCTCTTGTTTCATATCGTTTTGGGTTTTTGTTGGAATTCTACGATAAAAACAGTAAAGTTACCTTATCCATACGATTAATTCCTACGACTTGTGGAAGAATGATAAAATCTGTTCGTATAAGGTTTAATTGTATAAACGATAATAGTTAGCCGAAACACCGAAGATTATCTCAACTATACGATTACAGTCGTCATTCTTTCGAACTGTTATAAGGACGTTTCTGTATTTATCAATTGTATGAAATGATAATGGCTAACTTAAACGCCAACATTATCTCACATAAATGGTTGATAATCTTTTTTGCAAATTTTTTATCATATCATCGTACGAAAAGTCGGTTCCCCGATAGGAATCTAAAAATTGCCTAAACCGTAAAACTGCCCAATGAGGCCCAAAAATTGATAACAAACCACTTACGATTCCAGAAGAGAATTCGGCCCAAGTATAGTGACAGTTGTAACTTGTTCTGCAAGCTGTAAAGAAATGGAAGAAATCTAAAAAGAAATATTTCTACAGAAGAATAAACTCAAGAAGGAAGATTTCCGCGGAAGAATCGAAGACAGAAAAGGAAGACAGATCAACCTTGAAATAAATATAAGACAGATGAGAAGGAAGAGCACATACACGTTCAAATATCCACACCGAAATACTAAGAGAATAAGGGTTTTTCTGATTTTGTTAACGAGTTGTGACTTAATTAGGTTTACTAGTCTTAGGTTATTTGTACTATAGAACTCGCCAACAGCTCACGTAGCCGAGGCTTACCACCTGATATGAAATCATATAAAAATCCAAATAAGATTTTGTGAGAACCAAAATTTGCACTGTCGATTTCTGTTAGATAAGGGAAGTCAAGAAAAACCCAACTTTCCCAAAGGTCCCGAATTTCTGTGAGACAAATGAATACAAGATCATAACACAAGAAATAATAAATTTACGAGATTGAAAATACGAAAGAGAGAAAAGGAAGTCTTATTTCGAATTTGCGTATGAGCGTGTTACAACAGGTAATAAACCTCATCTACGTGAGATGTTGGCGAATTTGATATCACTCGGATTTAACACCTTTTAGTGGGTATATATACCTATTATTTAGTGTTATCTGAGTGTTTTCCTTGTGTTTTTAGCATGTTTTCAGGAAATTCGGTGTTTGGGATGTTCTGGAGCAAAAAGGACGACTTTTGGATGAATTCAAGTGCAAAATGAAGAATGATCTCGGAAAAGGATAGATCGATCAATCCAAGCATGGATCGATCGATCCAAAGCACTTGGAGTTTTGCGAAAGTGTAGATCGATCGATCCATAATTGGATCGATCAATCCCTGGAAGCCTAGATCGATCGATCCATCATTGGATCGATCGATCCCCTATGCCGAACAGAAGTAAAAGTGAGCTAAAAGACGCAATTGACCTCAAGATCTATCATTAGTTTTTCATTATTTAGATTTTATTTTCATTTATTCTTAAACTATAAAAAGCCCTTTTGGCTTATCATTTTAGAGAGAGACATTTTTATTAAGTTATAGAATAAGTTTTATCACTGAAGTTCCAGAGAGAAGAGATCTACATATGTATTTGAGAGGATTTCTAAACTCTAATTTCTTTATATACAATTTGGCTTTTTAATTCTTCAATATTTACTCAATCTATCATTTATGTTCTTGCAATCATGTCTGAGTAGTCTCTTTGTTAGGTTTTACTATTTTCCTATGGGAAACCAGCTTAATCGTTAGGGTTTGATAGAATGGATTGAAATTTGTTAGGTTCTCAGTCTAGATTTGTTCTTAGTGCATGACTTAGAGTAGCTAACTAGTTCATTGATCATAGAATTATAAAGTCAAAGGGATTTGGTTTAGAAGTCTGTTCTAATCTAGATGAATAAGTGCCTTTGCTTGCGGGAGTATTGTCGTAGGGGCTTATGAACTTATCGAATCTGAATTGAAATGCATGATCGAATTATCTAAATACGGCGGGAGTTGGTCTTTAGTAATTCGAGAATAGGGATCTAATACTTTGGGAGAAGATTATTCTATTGTTGTCTTTCGAGTAGGGAATTATTTTCAGTAATCAATCATGCATGTTAACCTTGACTTTTAACCTGAATACATGTAGAATTCTCTATTTCCTAGTGTTTTCTTTAATCGTTTTACAATCGTTTTTTATCGTTGTTTTNNNNCGTTGTTTTCATTTCTCGGTTACAATCACCATTTTTAATCTGTTCTTAGCTTAATTCTATTTTAAACTGAGAGTCGTGCATTTCTGGTCTCTGTGGATTCGATCTCTCATATACTATTGTGCTTGATGTGTACTTGCAGTGAATATATTTGGGTTAAAACCTGAGTGTATCAAGTTTTTGGCACCGTTTCCGAGGATCAATAGTGCCTCTTAAGTTTTCTTTAGAGTTTAGACTAAGAAATTTTCTTTTTACAGTACTAATCACGTTTCTTTATTCTTGATTTTCCTTTTTACAGGTTGATGATCCAGCGATCTAACAAGTCAAAGGAATTACTCAGTCCTGGTAACAAGGAACTCTTGGATATAGATGCTTAATCCGAAAGGCGAGAAGGAACTCTCAATACTCCAGCATGATGGGGAATAATCTCTTTTGTAATATGTTCTTTCTTGACGATCCAAACGACCCCCCTCTAGTTCATCGGATCGCGGTTGAAGTAACATGGTTAAACAACAACCCACCTCCCCCTCCTGAGATAGACAATGCAATTATCAATCCGATAGGAGGAGGAAAATTAAGCAATCAAGTGCCACAGGGAGTTCAAAGAGGTGGTAATGGTAATCAGATGGAACCTGAAGTCATTTTGCTGAATGACCCATTAGAAGAGGCTTTCAATCACCCACCTCAACATGACAGGGTTCTCATTGGAGACTTCAACAAACTTGAAGCTTTCCTCACTAATAGTATTGCTTTACATCCTCGTCAACCTCAGACACAAGATTATAATTTCCCGTTCCAGCTCATTCAGTTCATACGTCAGAGTCAATTATGTGGTCTTCCTACTGAGCACCCCATGGATCACATAGACAATTTTTGAGGACATATGTAGCAATGTCTAGCTTAATGGAGTCTCTCGAGACTTTATGAATTGTAAGATTTTTAATCATTCTCTAACGAACAGAGCTTTAAGGTGGCTAAAGTCTTTACCACCNGCAATGTCTAGCTTAATGGAGTCTCTCGAGACTTTATGAATTGTTAGATTTTTAATCATTCTCTAACGAACAGAGCTTTAAGGTGGCTAAAGTCTTTACCACCTAACTCCATAGAAACTTGGGATGAATGTAAATCCAAGTTCTTGAATCAATTCTACACTCCCACTAGGACTAATAATCTGAGAAACCAGATTTCTCAGTTTCATCAAGGTCCCTCAGAGCCTTTCTATGAAGCCTGGGATAGATTCAAGAAGTATCTTCGGGATTGTCCTCACCATGGATTTTCTGAGCTGAATCTTCTAAACACCTTTTACAGAGGTATTGAGCAGCAATATCATCTTTCTTTGGATCTAGCCAGTAATGGAGATTTTATGACCAAGCCAATGTATGAAGCATATCAGCTTATAGGCAACTTAGCTGCGAGTAGTTGTAACCATTGTCCAAATTCGGATAAAAGGGGAGGATCATCTGTCTCAGAATCCTCAGAACTTGCTGAAGTAAAGATGCTTCTTACTCAACTTCTCAATAATCAGAATCAAAAACAATTGTGGTTGTTTGAAGATGTAGAGAAGACTGAAGTGGACTGTTTTGCTCTCCAAGCACCTCAAGTTGTAGAAGAAGAAGCGAGCTACATCAATAGCCAAGGTCAAAGGGTGTTCAACCAAAGATACAATCAAGGGTTCAACAAAGGTTTTGTCCAGAAGCCTTTTGTGCAAAACGCTGGAGGGAATGGTTTTGAAGTAAACCAGAATGTGAGCTTTGTTCCAACCTACAATTCAGGCGGCTTTCAACAGCAATCTCAGCTTGTTTATCAACAAGCACCTCCACCTCAAGCTCAGCAAGAGGACAAGATGGAAGCGATTCTGAAAAGGATACTAGAAGGTCAGCAACAAACTGCGAGGAACTTAAATGTCAAGATGGATAGCATATATGGTGATTTGAATTGAAAATTCGAAAGCTTGTCTTCTCATATCAAGCATTTGGATACTAAAGTGGTTCAAACTGCTGAAGCTGTGAAGAGACCACCAATTTTTCTTTCTGGTATGTCTGATTAAAGTTCCAAGGAGGAGTTTGTGAATGTTGTTATGTTGAGAAGTGGAAAGTCTCTGGTTGTGAAAAAAAAAGTTGATGAAATTCTGGTCAAAGAAACTGAAAAACATGCAGAAATGGGAAATTTGGAAAAATCCGTAGAGGTTGAGATCGATCGATCCAAGCATGGATCGATCGATCCTATTAAAGTAGGGATTTCCGTAAGTTCATATCAATCGATCCATCGATCTAATCTTCGAAACTTAAGGNCGATCGATCCTATTAAAGCAGGGATTTCCGTAAGTTCATATCAATCGATCCATCGATCTAATCTTCGAAACTTAAGGAGATCCATCAATCCAAGAATGGATCGATCGATCCAACTCTCCAGAATGTTGAAACTCCACTCCCAGTGCAACCGAAGAAGTCTAGAAAATATCTAGAAGATGCAAAGTGCAAGGAGATGATCTAAGAACTGACCGTTCGATTACCATTCTCTGATGCTTGTCAAATGATTCCTTCTTTAAGGAAATATGTAAAGAACATGCTCACAAGAAAGATCACTTTAGAAGAGGAGCAATGATAATCACGGAAGAATGTAGCTCGATACTTCAGAATCGTATGCCTAAGAAACATGGAGATACAACAAGCTTTGTTCTATCAGTAGAGATTGGTGATATTACATTTGCAAGATCTCTTTTTGATTTGGGATCCAGTGTGAACCTTATGCCTCTTTCTGTGGCTAAAAGGTTGGGTATGATGGATATAAAAGGCACCAAGATCTCACTCATTCTTGCTGACCATTCTGTGAAGTATCCCGTAGGAGTTCTTGAGAACCTTCCTGTGAAGATTGGGATAGCTTTTGTATCAACCGACTTTGTGGTTCTGGAGCTTGGAGAAGAACCAAAAGATCCTCTCATATTGGGAAGACCCTTTTTGGCAACAGCTGGAGCTATTATTGATGTGAAGAAAGGCAAGATCGATCTTCATCTTCGTGATATGGTTATGAAGTTCAATCTACACGATGTTTTGAAGAAACCAGCTCTAGATGCCAAATCCTTTTGGGTAGACACCATCACAGAGGTTGTTGAGGGAGTTTCTGATAACTTCTTACTTGATGATCCTTTAGAGATTGCATTGACTAACGCTGTTGATGAGTCTTTTTCCCTTAGAGATGATATTTCAGGTTATACCAGGATGTTAGACTCTTGTAAGAGTATTGAAAGGATGGCCAACCAAGTGGAATCGTTGGAGACAGCTGCCAAGTCTCCACCTAAACCGTACCCTACGCCCCTTATTGATGAATGGTGCAAGTTGAAAGCTCCAAAACTGGAACTTAAACCTCTTCCAGCTGGGCTAAGGTACGCACATCTAGGTTCTAATTCTACTTATCCCGTGATAGTGAATGCTGATTTGAATTACGTAGAGACCGCCTTACTTCTTTCTAAGCTAAGAAAGTATCGTAGATCTCTAGGTTATACCTTAGATGATATCACATGGATTTCACCAGACTTGTGCATGCACAAGATACATTTAGAAGATGAATCTAAGACTTCTGTAGAACATCAGAGAAGGAAAAATCCTAATTTGAAAGATGTTGTTAAGAAAGAGATAACAAAACTTCTAGATGCAGGTATTATTTATCCTATATCTTATAGTAGTTGGGTTAGTCCTGTTCATGTTGTTCCTAAGAAAGGGGGAATAACAGTGGTTAAGAACGAGAACGATGGGTTGATGCTAACTAGAGCTATTACAGGTCATAGAATGTGTATAATAGGATATTGAATGCTGCAACCCACAAAGATCATTTTCTTTTACCTTTTGTTGACCAGATGTTAGAAAGATTGGCTAATCACCCTTACTACTGTTTCTTAGACGATTATTCAGGTTTCTTTCAGATTCCAATCCACCCAGACGATCAAGAGAAGACGACATTCACAAGTCCTTTTGGTATTTACGCTTATCGCAGGATGCTTTTCGGTTTGTGTAATGCTCCAGCAACTTTTCAGCGATGCATGATGTCTATCTTTTC
>OVBE01015747.1:0-11298 GCA_900406425.1 Iberis pinnata | reverse complement strand
GACATTATACAATCTATTGGGCATTCTGAAAGCGGAATTAATCTGGTTATCACGCAACTCGAAGACACAGAGAATCTTGAGATTGACAACGAGGACGAAGATATTGAAGACGAATTTCATGATAGTGAAAGTAGCGAATGAGATGCTGATGAATATGAAATCCAACAATAAAGTGTTGTAATGAAAATTAATAATGTAATATATGTTTGAATCTCAAACCTTAATTGTTTTTATATGAGTAAGAACAATTAAACAACAACTATTAAAATAAAACACCTTTTTAATTAATGTAATATAAACAAAAATTAAAATCTTTAATTCATAAAACTTAAAAAAATACCAAATCCTATTATCTAAATGTTTAAATACAAAAACAATGTTCTAAAAATAAAAATACAAACTAACTCTTCTAAACACTAAAATACAAACTAACAACTAAAATATAAAATTATTCTCCTAAAAACTAAACCACAACCAAATTCTTCTAACAACTAAAATACAAACATAAATTCTATAAATCACAACAAACCAAAATCGAAACCAACAAAAACATTAGCAAACAATCACCTACTAATTTCCGACTAAAATTTATATTAGTCTAAAGTTAGTCGGAAAATGTTTTGTATGTAGCGACTAATTTGCGACTAATATAAATTTTAGTAGGAAATTAGTCAAAACATATTTATGATTTCCTACTAATTTGTGACTACTTTGAAAGTTAGTCGGAAATTAGTCGGAAATCTTAAATACGTTTCGACTAAATTCCGATTAACTACCAAAGTAGTCACAAATTAGTAGGAAATCATAAATATGTTTCGACTAATTTCCTACTAAAATTTATATTAGTCACAAATTAGCCGCTTAACTAGTCGGAAATTAGTCTTTAATCAGAAAAAATTTCCGACTAATTTGTGACCATACCTTTATTTCCCACAAAATACCGACTAATATTAAATTGTAGTCGGAAATTTAGTCGGAAAAATTTTGTCAAAAATTTCTCTATATAAGGTTGATTCCTCTCATTCTATCGACCACACCTCTCTCTCTCTCTACAATCTCTACAATTTGCAATCTCTCTCTACAATCTCTACAATTTGCAATCATTTGCAATCGCTTACCAAGTAAAGGTTATATGTATTTACACTAATTTAATTTTTAGTTATGGAATAATTGGTATTATACTATAGGTTTTTAGATTATATAATGTTTGGAAAATATATTTAACATACATGCTATATAAATATTAAATTTTTAATTATCGTGTTTTAAATTTTATTTCAGGTATTATGTCTAGATCATGGGAAGGTTTTCAGTCTTTCGCAAAAAATGATAATATAGGCTTCTCAGGGATAGGTTCAGAGACACAACCGCCTTCACAATTCCCAGATTTTTTTGATTCTTCATTTCCAAATCTAACGCATGTACCACAGTCTTACGCGGGACCGCAACAGCAACCGCAACATGCACACCAAGAAATTCATAATCCGCTTCGGCATATATCGTTGGAAGATCTACTTCGCGAACCGGATCGCGAAGCATTGAAAATGCTCCATCCAACACGTCAGAATGGAGCTGCTTGGTAAATAATTTCATATTTTATTAAACAATTTTTAATAAATATTAATATTAATTATAATATTAAATTGTAGGTTTAAGTTCAATAAGAGTTTAATCAAGACTATTAAAAAATAATAGAAAACGATTACATAGAACCTGCCCCAAATTGGTCTCGTCTTACTGGTGGTACGAAAGAATGTTGGTTTAAACCTTTTGTGGTATGAATTGAATTATTTATGTTAGTATCTAAATTAATAATTTTTTTGTAACTGTAATTTAACAATTTAAATTACAAAATTTGCTATTATTAACAGCAAAAATACAATTGGGATGACGCACATACAACTCTTGTGCGAGAAGAATTTGATGCGGTGTGTTCGAATCAGTTGAAGGACAAGGTTTACTCGTGGAAGCAAAAGTGGAAGAACGGAAAGGATAAGCCAATGTGGATGTTGGACTCGGTTTGGTCGGGTCTAATACATTATTGGACCATTGAAAAAAATAAAATTCGAGGTGAAAAAAACTCAGAAAACCAAAAAAGCGATCGAGGTGGGTATGGGGCTCACGTACACACTTGTGGATCAGAATCGTATGTTCGTAAAATGGAAGGAATGGTAACATAAAAATTTAAATTTTCTTTAATGTTTTAATATATTATAATATCAAAATATTCATTTATATTTTTTTAATAGCGAGACCCAGTAACCGGAGCATATTCGGATATGGTGACGTTTATGGAGGCAACTCATAAACGCAAAAGTGACGGAGTAATTATTGATGGTAAAGCGAAACATATCATCGGGCGTTGTCGAAAATTAGAACAAGAAAAAGTTACACAGATTACTCAGAACGATGATACTCCAAATGATTACCAACTAACTCAGAAAGAAAAGAATGAAATTTATTTCAAGGTGATTAATTTTAAATTAAAAAAAATTAAATGTCAAGTTTTTTAATACTAACAAATATTTTTTTTAGGAAGTGGAAGTCAAAAATGGAAGACGTTATGAATTAGGATCCTTGTCTCAGTAAATGGACGTCGAGAATGTCGGTTCTTCTTCACAGTGGTTCGAGAATTATGAGGAAAAATATAAAGAAACTCAAGAAAAACTAAACGAGACCCAAAACCAACTGCAAACGGCTCAACAACAAATTAACGACCTTAACCAAAAAATGGGAGCATTTCAACAATGGGTTGAAATGATGTAGAGAAATTACCCGGATCAAAGTCCACACATTAGTTTAAATATGTAATATGTTTTTTAGTTTTAATTATTTTTAATGTTGTATTTAACTTATGTTTAATATAATTTTATTTTGAAAGTTTTAAATGTTTTTTGGGTTTAAATTAATATATATAAATTATAAAAAACAAAATATATATATATATATACGCTTACAATATCGCGTATATATATATATAATTTTTTTTTCTCGGAACCTGGTCGGAAAATGTTTTTTCTTTTACTCGGAATTTAGTTACTAAATAATTTTTTCGTTTTTTTTTCATTTTGTCGGATGCTTGTTGGTATTTTAAGTTGGAATTTGGTCGGTATTGGTTTTAATTTTACCGACTATTTTCCGATTAAATGTCAAATTAGTCGCAAATTTTTCGTTACATTTTCGAGAAATTACCGACTAATTATTTAGAGAAATTTCGGACTAAAAGTTTTTCTTGGTTATTTCCCAAAAATTTCTGACTAAAAGTTTTTGTCAGTTATTTCCCAAAAATTTCCGACTAATTAGAATTTCACGACCACCTGATTCCGACTAATCAATTTTCGTCGGAACTAAGTCGTAATGCTTATACTCCTATAAATTTCCGACTAAAACTGTCGTTGGATTACACACTCATTTTTGTAGTGGGAGGTTTGTAGATCCAAAAATGGATTGTTCCTAGCACAAATAAAGTACACACTTGATATGTTAAGTGAAATAGGAAAGTTAGGTGCAAAATCAACAAAGACACCACTTGAAGAAGGCTATAAAGTCATTAGAGAGGACGAGACTGAATATACCCTTTAAAGATCAACATCAATATAGAAGGATAGTTGGTAAGCTTATCTACTTAACAATTACTAGACCTGGCATTTGCTATGCTATGAATCAGGTTAGTCAATTTATGCAATCTTTCAAGATGCATCATTGGAACATGGTGGAAAGGATCTTAAGATACTTAAAGGGAGCACCTGGCAAAAGAATATGGATGGGATGCAACAAGAATATCGAAATTTAGGAGTATTGTGATGCTGATTGGGCAGGAGATAGAACGGATAGAAAGTCCACAACTAGTTATTGTACATTCATTGGAGGAAATCTAGTAACATGGAGAAGCAAGAAACAGAAGATCGTCTCATGTTCAAGTGCTGAAGCTGAATATAGAACAATGAGAAAGCTTACAAATGAACTTATTTGGCTAAAAGGGTTATTAAAGGATTTTGGTATTGAAGTGAAGACTCCTATCATAATGCATTGTTATAATCAAGCAGTAATTCATATAGCATCCAACAATGTGTTTCATGAGAGGACAAAGCACATTGAAGTGGATTGTCACAAGGTTAGGGAAATGGTGGAACAATGTGTGATCATGCCATGTTATACAAGAAGTTCAAAACAAATTGGCAGACATATTCAAAAATTGGCAGACATATTCACAAAACAAATTGTTATACAAGAAACTTTCCTAAAATTTATGGTATTTATGGTATTTTTGGGGATAATCTCTTATTTTAATTTTTTTTCTCCTTTTCAAACTAAACAAGTAATTTATCATTTTATTCTCTAAATGAATAATTTAATTTTGTTTAGGGACAATCACCGGATCTACCATATTCGGTGTACTTTTTTCACAAAATACCATATGTAGACGATATTGCCGAAAATGCTAAAATATAGTGGTATCGTGGCATTAGGTAAATGACGAGCGTGCCCTTATAAGAATTGTCCCAAAAATGGCGCCAAAAAAAAACCTGAGAGGTGTAGGGGAACATGATGTGACATGAATTTATTAGCAATTAATATTATTAATTGCTAAATCCATTAGATAATAGCATAAAGATAAGCTTCAGTTCTGATAATCCTCTACAACAAATTGTGGACGACTTGAAGGTGAAGATGAANTTTATTAGCAATTAATATTATTAATTGCTAAATCCATTAGATAATAGCATAAAGATAAACTTCATTTCTGATAATCCTCTACAACAAATTGTGGACGACTTGAAGGTGAAGTTGAAGAACTGTGTTGGTATGTAAGAGAATTTACTTTTAATTTTTTGAATATTTTAATATTGAATGGATCGAACAGCATAAACTATAATAGATAAACGACTTCATATGCGATAAAGCGTTGTTAAATGCGTGTATAGAAAAAAATTGTGGAAGATGTTCACTGTATGTGTTTTTTTCAAATGTTGTGATGCAATGGACGAGAGGGTGTTGGTTATTTTCGAACAATAGGAGTGCATGGAAACCGGAAGATGGCATTTATGTGTGTCAAGAAATAAGTATGCAAAGTGTGTGGCATTGAGTGCAATGGAAACTTTTTAAGTTTGAAGATAAAAGTTGTTGCTGCATTTGGGACGAAGACAGAGACACTGTTTTTAACTTTTTGGATCGAGAGCTCTAAAATAGTATTCACACAAGCTAAAATGCCCCCCATTAGTATAGATTCGGATAACAACTTGGAAATTTTTAAGATGAGAAGACTCGAGAATGGTTGATGGAAGATGATACATGTGGAATTAAAGTCCCAAAGGTATCAGGAACAAATGATGGTGAGGAGGCAATAAAGTCGATAGATGAAGGTGACAATTCATACGAAGACAATGAGTTCCTCAATGAAGTTAGTCTACTCGAGAACGTCCACAGAAACTCAATAGCAAAAGGGGGAGATGGATAAGTATTGGTGGAAGTGAATCATGATGGACAAGTTGTTAAGAAGCAGAAAATTTCCGTCGAGCCTGCGATTAATGAAACCATGGACGACCATGAAGCGAGTATTGGAAATTCGGGTGAATCTAGTAGTGAAGATAGGTCTCCTAGTTATGATTTCGACTATATATTTGATTGACACTAAGTATCCAACATTATGGGATCCATACTCATTTAAGCGTATGTATGATAATCATGGAGAAACCTTTATGACTGGTGGGCATCTAGAGCTAATTAGGACAGTTGAGACATTTTGGAGAAAAAATAAGGTGTTAGAATATGGTGAATCGTTAAGACATATGGGTGACTTGGTTGAAACAAAGCAGAGAGAAGGTGGACAAGATGCAGGTGTCAGGTCCGAGGGGCCGAAATTGGTTTCCATTGATGGTGAAGAAAATTGTAATATTCGTGTACCTTTGAATGGACACGATTTACATGGACATCCATTGCTTGGTGTGGACACGTGTGACCTGTGTATGGACAACAATGTTACAGTGGCTGAAGAAGAACACCGTGAATGCTATGGACACGAGCTATTGGTGTTTAATGGGGAAGAGCATACTGAATTTGATGGAGAGCCAATGACTAGACAATATGATGGTGCACAAGAAGGTGAATCTGGTTCATGTGACCCGTCTATGTCCACGGAGATCCCTATTTTTCCATCGATCCAGTCCCTTTGAAAGACAATGTAAAGCTGATAGGAAGCGACAAAGCAAACATGAATTTGAAAAAGGGAGAAGATATACTATATGTAGGTTTAGTTTGTAAAAACAAATGTGTACTACATAAGGCTATCTCTGTGTATTCAGTTAAGAGATTGTTCACCTTCCATGTGAGAAGTTCTGACAAGACAAGAGTATTTGTGGTCTGCGAGGACGAGATATGAGATTAGAGGATATATGCAACTAGACACCACGACTCTGGAAATATGGAAATAAGGACGACAAATATGAAACACACATGTGATGTGGAATCAAGATCTCATTACATTAAGAAGGCGACAACCAAAATTCTAGGTGAGCTATTAAAATCCAAATATGCTCATGGACATAAAGGACCAATAGCTTGCAAGGTCCCTCGGATAGTGTTATCAGAGCTGAATGTGATTATTTCATATATGAAAGCTTGGAAAAAAAAAGAGATTGCAATTAAAAAAGGCAAGGGGCAACGAGGAGGACTACTATAATTTCTTGTCCACGTATCTGCAATAACAAATCCAGAGGCACTATCCGGAGTTAAAACCTGTGCAGTCAACCGGTGGGAATATGTTATTCAAGTACCTATTTTTGCTATGGGAGATTATGTAGCAGGTTATAAGTACCTACAAAAGGTTGTTGTCATCGATGGTACACATACAAAAGGGAAATATCAAAGTTGTTTGGTCACAACCAGTGGACAAGATGGAAACTACCAAGTATTCCCTTTGGATTTTGGGGTAATTGATGGTGAGAACACATTCGGGTGGACATGGTTTTTCACTCAGTTATCAAGGTTCATTGAGGACAATGAAGATCTTGTATTTATCTCTGATTGGCATCATGCTAAATATTCTGGTATATGAAGCGTTTATCTACTAACAAATCATGGCGCGTGTGTTGTCCACTTATGTAGGAGCGTTAAGCATAAGTTAAAATGTGATGAGCTTGTAATGATCGTATCAAATGTAGCAATAGAATACACAATGGGTGATTTTAGATACTGGTTTGAGGAGATCCCGCATCGAAACAAGAATTGTGCTAAGTATTTGGTAGACATCGGGTTGCCCCACTGGACACTAGCTTATTTTTCAGGTATGCGTTACAACCTTATAAGTAGCAATATACCATAATCCTTGAAAGATGTACTTCAAGAAGTGTTAGGGTTACCTATTTCCACCATGGTGGAAGCCATCCGTACAATGCTAATGAAATGGTTTTGCACAAGAAGAGAGAAATTTAGAAAGATGTCCACAAGGTGTACACTAGAAATTGAAGACTTGCTAATAGATCATCTAAAAGACGCTACTGATTGTGCCGTGCTTGCAGCAACATAGTGAATTTTTCAAGTTAATGACATTAATGGGTGCGTCTTTACGGTTTACTTACAGAAAAATACTTGCACTCGTAGGGTGTTAGATGTGTTATTGGTGCCATATAGTCATGCTCTTGCATGTGTAGGAATAAAGAACGTAGACATCTACACACTTGTAGGGAGTGATATTCTGTGCAAACATAGGAGAAGCTGTGGATGGGAACACTTCTACCACATGCAAAAGATAGGGACATAAATATTCCCTTAGATGAGGATATAGTGAACCCTCTTAAGAAAAAAAATGGATCAGGAAGACCAAGGACAACTAGAATTCCATCACAAGGAGAACACACAATATATTTATTTAATGAATATTTTTCATTTAAAAACATAATTCCACAATACTAACGTAGAATTTTCATGGGAGTAGAGGGACACCATGGATGAAGCGCAAGTGTTCGACATGTCACATGTATGGACATAATAAGGCAAGTTGCAAAAACTGGGTTTAGAAGATAATAATTTTTTGAATGGTTTTGGAAGAGTCTTTTGCAAGAAACAATATTTTATAACATCATTTTTGTTAACTTCGAAATAGTTCGCGTTGTTGGTTACATTTTTTATGTCCGGCCAATGAATGGACAATATTGACATATTTTATCTGATAAATTGTCCTTGATGTCCCCCTATCTACGAGGTTATTATTATTTTTCCTCGTCTACGAGATTATTAGTTAACTGTGAGTCGATGGTAAAATATAGAATTGTAACATTTTCTTTGCTTTAATGTCAGACCATAATATCTAGTAAAGAAAGTTCTAAGTTTGTGATGATAGAGAAGTACTTAATTGCAAGTTTATTTGGTAAACATCTTTTCTGTTCAGTCTGTTATGTTTATGCGCTTTTAAATTTCCATAGACAATTTTAAATGATTATGTAAATTGTATGATAATATTATAAGTACTAAAAATATAATATATTGTCATTTAAAAAATTGTTCTAATAAGTTTTTACTAATTTAAGTTACCGAAACACAATATCTGAGGAAATAGACCATGACCAACTAGATGACTGGGTGGATATATTCTTCATACAGATCAATTGCATACCGACTGTGCATGTTGTCTACTATTTCCTTTGTGATTCACTTGAAGTCAATCTTTTGCGCATGAAACTCAATGAACTCGACTGATAAAGGACTGCTGTCACCAGAACGTTTATTTTGAGGTACATTAGGGATTCTACAGTGGGAAAAGAAAGCTGGAACACACACTGTAGCAGGTTCTGTGTTCACCAGCTTGTTGACAACAAAAGTTAAGATTTCTTCCACGGGCTTCATGATCTCGTCCACCTATTCATTATTGTAACCATTCTGGAAGAAATCTTATATGTCAATCTTACCTTCCTTCAAGTCGATTATAAGTGCAACTCAATGCTCTTTGCCCCAATTCATAGGGGCGTACACATTGTTAGTATGAGAATACCAAGGTAGTTTGTTGAATCGACTTGGGAAAAGATCATTGACAAAGTTCTTGATGCCAGTGCTATTCCATTTCCATCATGCTTCTAATTTTGTGCTATCATATTGACGATGTTCGTCAACGAGCAAACGGATGAACCAACTATCAAGTATGGCAACTATGTAATGTACTAATATATCTCCAAGTCTACGCCAAATTAGGCTCAATAGTGCTTCCAAGTGTTGTATTAAACATAAGTTATCAGCTAAGAAATCTTATTTAAATTTACAATGAATGATATTATATGTACTCACAAGGGAATCAATCCACTTATGGGGGGGGGGGTAGTTATGTCCTTGAATATTGAACGGAATATCGGATGTCCATCAACATTGTAAGTCCTTGATAAAAATTTAATGTTAAATAAGAATCTGTATAAGTTAAGTTACATATTATATTTGAAAATTTCAAACATATTATATTTATTTTCCTTTGTGTGCTTGCAATTCATCCATAAATTTCTTTTTCAATGAAATATCAACTTTATCGAAAGATTCATGGACATGATAGGGTGGACCACCATGATTGGCGTCACTGATTGGCGATACATGTTGGGATGTCTTCTTCAGCCGTTCTTCAGGTACCCCCACTGGCATCTTCCCATAACGTTTAAGCTCAGCAAGTGTAATATTATCCCTATGATCATCAATAACTTCTTCTGAAACCTCCTTAGATAATTCGGTTGATTAGTATGTGATGGAAAAGTATGATAATATGGACATGATCACAGAAACCTACATTTAAAGTCGGGTACATATTAGGAAGGTACCTTATTCTCAGGATGACGTCCTTCTTTGTCGATCAGTGTGTCTCCAGTTTCACTATAATCATCTCCACCATCATCACCAACAATTTCTTCCATGAGTGTATCCCCAGTTTCACTAGAATCATCCCCCTGATTAGAAGCATACGTGAATCATCAATATATTTTGGAAAATCAAAATATAGTTTGAACTTTCTTGAACTTCTACAATAGGAATGGTTGGTGTCTTCTGTTGAAAAAAACAATATAGTTAACTATCCAATTTTTTACAAAAAATGGTTAGTGTAGTGTAATAAATTAGACTGACCACGTCCATCGAACCGATGTTCTCACTTTCTTGCGGATTTGGAGGTGTGACATCTAAGTAACATTCATATAAAGCACTAAAATCTGGTTTCAACCCTAGGGAAGGGGCACCATTAATGTTGCTGCCATAATCTTCATCTGACTACTCAAGAAGAAAATTAAATGGTGTGTAAACATATCTTTTTTATATATATATATATATATATGGACAAAATTATCTTATCAACCTGAAATGCATATACAGGCCACCACGAGCTGGTTCCTATAGATGTTGTGTAACATGTACATCCACTTCCATAGCTGATAGTAGGATTTTTAAGTCCTACTGGGTATCAATTACCCATCATTGTAGTGTAGATGGGTTATCAGTCCAAATGGGAGTATACTAATCAGTCTGGAATGCAATGGATGCTTTAAAGTCAAGTTAAGTATTAAAAAGGGGTGGTTTTCTAAAAGGCCCTAAGTGCAGTGAGCATGCTGGAAGTAAAGTGCATAAACATAAAAAGAGGCATAAAAGATTAAAGTGAAAAAAAAACAGAGAAAAAGCAAAGAGAGTAAAAGATGTAAACAATGTGAAGCAGTTCCTGAGAACAAGGTTAATTGACTAAGGATCCATCCTGAACCACCTAAGTACCTAACATACCTCATACACTACAAGAAAAAGTCTCATTGATAGCACACGATTAACGCTATAAAAGGCCTTTCATAGCGTTTCCATAAACGCTATGACTGGACCAGCTATCGTAGGTCGGTCACTTATTATAGCGTTAACGTAAACTGCTATCGTATAATACACTACAATAGCGTTTGAATTTTTTTTCTATGTTATGTCTAATTTATTGATAGCGTTTTAGTTTGGTTGCTATTAAATATCTTTTTTTTACGATAGCATTTATATTTTCTATTATAAAAACATCATTGTTAACAATAACATTTATATTTTATGTTATAATATATCGTTGTTTACAATAGCGTTAATATTATTAGCTATGATATGTCTTCATCTATTATGGCAGAATTTTATAAACGCTATAGTATATTGTAAGGTAAGATNTTTATATAATGTGCTATCAAAAGTTCTTATTTTCAATGGCAGTAATATTAATGCTATAGTATACTATAATATAAGATAGCGTTGATAATGACTGCTATCATATACATTGTTTTTATAGCATTTATTTTGTGCTACTTTATATATTATATCAAT
>OVBE01015746.1:0-11298 GCA_900406425.1 Iberis pinnata | reverse complement strand
CCTAGGAAACCCTAAAACCTAACTAGTGAACTACTCAGACATTGCAAAGCATAAACAGTACAAAATCAAAGAAGAACACATAATTAAATTAAGTATAGATATATAAAGAGGTTCATAAATCTTCTCCCAAATACAAGTTTTGGAATCTCCTCTCCTCAGTAATGCTTTCAGAAATAAAATAAAGCTTGAGTTCTAAAAACCTAAACACCTTGTATTTATAGGCTAAAAAAGTAAAAATAATAAATAAGGAAAAATTGGATAGTCTTGAGGACTTGATTTGAAAAATTGGAAAACTTCAATCTTTTCTCGGGGGTTGTGCTCGATCGAGCAAGTGTTTGCTCGATCGAGCAACTTGCATTTTTGCTCGACACTTCTTCTTTTGCAGGATTGATCTTCGTCTCCAGATTTTTCCATGAGCTTTTGCTCGATCGAGAAACTAGGTTGCTCGATCGTGCATAATGTTGATCATCTGCTCGATCGTTCTCTATTGTGCTCGATCGAGCACTTCTTCTGACACTTCTGAAATCTTATGAAAAACTTCTGAAATGCATCATTTTGCTCCGATTCGACCCGAACACCTAGAACACTGAAATTCTACCAAATATACAATGAAAACACTCGGAATAATGCAGAATAGCAAACATAAATGCTCACTATTATGCAGTTAAAACCGAATTATATCATATGACACCAAAAAGAGCACTATAGATGAGTTTATCTTATCGCTTCCATAACGTGAAAGCTGGATTAAGAGTAGTAACACCATCAATAGTGATAGAGGCGGCAGGTAGAGGCATAGACGAGTCTAGGTGCATAGCCAATTCACAGCCATCGAGTAGAGGCGTAGACGAGTATAGGTGCATAGCCTATTTATACACAATTTTATTTCTTTACTACGGTGGACCTAGCTAACTTGCCTATTATGCTATATATATATATTATTTCTCATTGTCTTCTTTTATATGATTTTTGGTAAATTATGTAAGTTAATTTTCTTACCTTTCAAGTTAATTTATATGTATTGAGTATGCGACTTTAATTTCGGGTTATGTTGCAGTCGTGCCGTTGTCTTATCTTTGATTCTTTAGATCTGTTTTGGGTTTTGCTATTTACTATTTTTATTCTCAATTACATTTTAAAATTTTATACTATTAATTTTCGTACATGGTATGCTTTATTATTTTAATCATATATTTTAGAAATTAAAAATGCGATTTTTCTCATTAAATTTATGTTAATCTAGAGATTTATTGTTAAAATATGTATACGTGACAAACAAGAAAAGAGATAAACGTTAAAGTTATATTTCACAAACACTTTAAATTAAATATTTATACGCATTGTATTGTATCGGATCTAAAAGTTGAGAAACTCTAAAGAAATGAAAAAAACCTTAATCGAAAGAAGAAAATACCGTATTTATTATTTAATATGATATATTTTTAAAAATAAATAAAATAAAAGAGGTAATTTAGATTACCTCGATTAGTTATCTCAGATAAGATTCTGAATTTCAACTTTAGTTGAAGATACTGTTGCAGATTTTAGAGTTCTTTGTTGAATATGTATGGGAATCCGGTTTAATATTATTTGAGTGGTTTAAATAACTTATGGAATAATTTTGATGGAATATTAAATTTATTTATCAAAATTGAGAATTGTTATGTACAATGAGAAAGAAAGCTAGAAAAATGTGAATGTCCATAAATTTTTAATTTCGATCATGATTCTGAAGTGAGAAGCGGACGTTCGAGAAAATTTTCGTGCAACAAAGATTTTTACCATTGAAACAAAAGAGAATAAAAATGGATTTTTACCATTTACATTAATACCATTTACATTAATGTCCCTTGATTGTTTGACAAGAGTTACCCTTAAAAATGTGTATGTAACTCTTTTTATTTGTTTGGTGTATAAATGTGTAAGTTATACACATATAGAAAAAAACCGAAAAAAAAAGTTATATAAATATTGTATTGTATGAGATCTAAAGAAACTATGTCCTAATCTAAATAATAAAATATTCTATTAGCAATGGTAAATTCATGATTTTTTTTACCTGATCCAAAATATTATCATTAGAATAAATATTGAATATCATAGGAAAAAAGGATAAATTACAAATTTTCATTTCATGCAATAATTTTATTATAATCCCATTTAAAACTTACAATAAAATATACTATATTTTTAGTTTTTCATAGCAGCTCTTTTATTTTGCTGAACTTACCACATACTATAACTAATTTTTAAATCTTAAGAAATCACAAACCAAAACACTGAAATCTAAAACCAAACTCAACTATAATGATTAAATCCAACCTGAGATCTGTTGACAAAAAAAAAATTAAAAAAAAAATTCAACCTAAGATCTTAAGGAAAATAATATTTGATTAAAGAAAATATAAAATAAAATTAAAAAGAGATAATTTAGATTACCTCAAATCGCTATCTCAGATTCGACGCATCTCACTACAGATAGATTCAATCGTAGAGGCAATTATTTCCTCTCGTGTTAAAGAAGAAGAATTAATTCTCATCTAGGGTACCAATATGTCTCGAACCCGTGTTTGACTCACTTTTCCTATGGAGTCTTTACCACTATACTGGGTTCGAATTGGTGTACAAGTCATTATTTTTTATTACTTACCATAAATTTAATTCCCGATTTAATTTTCAAAGATTTTTTTTTAGTGAACCGGAATTGTTTGATAATTTTGCTTCAGTTTAATGATATAACAATATCTTGGAGTTTTTACTGCCAAGTCTTTGTTTCACGGAACAGTTTCATTTGCACCTACTCATGTTTAAATTACATTATAGATTTTTGTTGAGTGTATATGGTAAGAAGAGATCAAAAGTGATCATTCATTCCTTTTAACTTTGTTACAGCTGCTATGATTTTATTCTATAACTAAAATAAAAATACTTTTTTATTGATATCCAATCAATTTATTTGGTCTGGTTATCAAAATTGTGTATTCATTGAGATGTTTCTTTTTTAAGTTTACATAGTTTATGTTTTGCAAGTATTTGAGTTGTTTATATAAATTATGGAATTATTATTGGGTAAATTTTTTATTTTTATGACAACATTTTTTTGAAGTTTTGTTAGAATTCTTCTTTTTATATTCTAAAATCTCTATAATATATCTTAGAATTTGTTTTATATTATTTATTCATATATAAATTCAACTAATCATTTACAATAAATTAATATACCTAAATTTTAAAAAAGCTTTTACCGTTGAATAACAATGTTTTAATGAACTTTCTAAAATATGTATTGAGTAGATACTAAACTTTAAGAAATATAAAATATTGCTTAGATCTATTATATACATTAATTTTTAATGCATAATTTATAATCATTTATCATATGATACCTTTATATTAAACTAAAGTTCATAATTAAATAACATGTTTTTAAGTGGAAAAATAATTTCGGTTAAGTAGTTAAAAGTTTATATATGCGTTATTTTTTACCTAAGCTCGATTCCATGTAACTATATTTCTGTTTATTGTAGTGATTAGTAATGGATATGGTTTTTATCGATCTTTTGTTTATTTAGATTTTGAAAATTACAAATTAAGCAAATTTGTTAATTTTTCATTCAGTGCAATTTTGATTATAATAGATTTTAACAATTTGTAAAGATTATGACTGATACAAGAATCTTAATCTATTTTAGACGAAGGTTTTCGACCAAAATAATTGTCAAAAATATTAGGGTCAAAAGTCTTACCATTTTCTGACGAATTGACAAATTCGCACCTTCACACATCCCTTGTATTAAATTGTTCACACGAATCATTCGCACGAAAAATTTACATTTAGAAATAAAAATCAAAATCGTCATTTGTAAATAATCTATTCACAACAATTAAGAGAGATTTAACTTGCAAGAAAAATTTCAAGTGAATTTAAGAGTTTTTGTTTTCAAAAGTTTACTCTTTTATAATTCTATCCCTAAAAAGATTAAAATGTCTTTTTCTCGATTAGTTTATGGATAGAATGAATATACATTTTGTATCATATGAGATCTAAAGATACTTATGCTCGTTTATGAGATCAAGATCGTCTGCTAATAAAACGACGTTTAGGTATCTACTCTGAAGGCGGAAAAGGAAAGTACCTAGGAATTCCGGAACAGTTGCAGGGATCGAAAGCGCAAATTTTTGCGTATGTTCGCGACCGTCTAAACAACCGCATAAATGGTTGGTCATCGCGCTTTCTATCTAAAGGTGGCAAAGAAGTACTTATTAAATCGGTAGCTCAAACTCTACCAACGTATGTCATGTTCTGCTTTCGACTACCTCTGACACTACTTAGGAAACTAATAAGTGTCATTGCAGCGTATTGGTGGAATTCCACTGGGAAGTCGGGCGGTATTCACTGGATAGCATGGCAAAAACTATGCTTACCCAAACAGTGGGAGGGTCTGGGATTCAGATCCCTACAGTTGTTTAATCAAGCTCTTTTGGCTAAACAGTTATAGCGTTTAATCTCCAAACCCAATTCGCTCATCGCCCGTACTTTAAAGGAACGCTATTTTAAGTCGGGCAACGTTCTACATCCATCTCCTATCACCAAACCATCTTATGGCTGGAAAAGCATTATAGAGTCCAAACCACTCCTATTACTAGGAATGTGACGGACTGTCGAGACAGGTTGTGACACGCGCGTATTGCACGATTCGTGGATTCCTACACGGATACCGAAACCAGCCACCAATATTGGCAACGATATAGTGCATGATTTAAGGGTTTCCGACTTAATGGTGAATAATACCCCAATCTGGAATGTTCAAATGATTCACGCATTAGTTCAAAAGGAGGATATTCCTTTTATCCTCTCACTTCGCCCGTCAAGGCTCGTCTCTGATAGTTATTGCTGGTACTTTACAAAATCAGGAGCCTATTCCGTTAAATCAGACTATGAAGCCGCCCTAGCTGCAACAAATGACCAGTGTAATGGTTGGCTGGAACAACCGTCGATAACCCCGATTCTTGCACGGATTTGGGAACTTTCAGCCCCTCCCAAGTTAAAACATTTCCTATGGCAAGCTTTGACAGGTGCGATAGCTGTTAATGAGCAATTGGCAAAACGAAAAACTAAGGACGGATGTTTTTTGTTCGCGTTGTAGTGTGAATCAGGAACCAGTGAATCATGCTTTATTCACCTGCCCGCCTGCGCTTCAGAGCTGGGCTCTTTCAGACTTTCCAAGCAATAGATGAACCACCTGTGGAAAATGTGTACAAACAGTTTCCTTGGAGCATGTGGTATAATTGGAAAGCGCGAAACGCAAAGTGTTTTACAAACTCCGTCTGGTCCCCTATAGATGTTGTCGATATCGCGTTAAAGGAGGCCTCAAAAGCGGGAGAGACTTTAAGTGGCGTTGGTTGGTCTCTATTTTTGGACACTGAAGACTCGATTTACATGGGTTGTGCTGCCATAAGACAGAGTTTAACTCCCCTACACACAGAGCTGTTGGCATTGCTATGGGCAATTAAATGCTTACGCAGTCTGTCCATCACTTGTACTACTTTTTGTACGGATTCGACTGATCTGATCAAGCTCTTAGCTAATCCTTCGGATTGGCCTGTCTTTCAAGCGGAGATAGCGGAGGTGCATTTTTTGAAGCAAACATATCATAGCTTTATTCTAACTCACTGTGGTAGACTTCTGAATAAACAAACAGACTCACTGGCACGAGGCGCCCAACAAAGAAATATTTTATCATCCTATTACGGATCTGCAGCACCACCGTGGTTGATTAATTTTCATGTGTAATTCTATTTATTTTCTTGCATTTTTGTTGTAAAAAAAAAGATACTTATGCCATAAATGAGAGTGGGTAAATGTTTCCTTATTTCAAATTTTTTTTGTAAAAACGCACTAATGTCACCATTCACAAATTTATAGATGTGGCTGAAAAAGCCAAAAAATTATTAAAAATTTAAAAGGTACTATACAGGTTTTTTTTGTTGATGAAATGTTAAATTGATATTGAAGATTAAAGTTTATCTACATAGGAAAAAAAGCAATATACATGACAAAGTGAGAAAAGATGGAGCTGAGTAAGTGGGAAAGAAACAAGCACGTTGTGTTCATATACGAAGAGAAAATTTAATATATGCACTTCATATACGAAGTTTGATATATGGTGCATTTACTTTTGGGTTGACTTCACTAATTAATTTAGTGTTCTAAGAAACCATATATATATATTGTTATATATTGAAAAAAAATTATATAGAAAATCTGTTTACACCTTTCATTTTCATATTTAACCATATTTTTAAAAATTAATATACTCAATATTATAATTTAGTAAAATATACAATTAATAGAATATATATTTCCATTGTTTAATATATGTTTCAAATAATAAATGTCATATCTTATATAACTTTTATATCTTATCTATAAGTATATTTTCAAAACTAAAATTAGTCACACGCTTAGGTCAGGGCATCAACTAGTACAATTTGAAAAGTTTCAAATTTAAACGCTAATTATTCAATAGTTAACTCTAGTCTCTTCCAAGCTAAACTCTAAACTCTAATTAGCGAATCAATCCAAAAATTTAATCATAAAATTTTAAAATTTAATTTTTATGTTTGTAGTATTTTTAGAAGAAAAATTTTTTTAATGATAATTTTAAAATGATGTAATAGAAGTACACTAAAAATTATTTGCTTAAGTTTTTAACTTTTAACCAAAAAAGAAAATGAAAAAAAAAATAAAAAGAGGCAATTTAGATTACCTCAAATCACTATCACAGATTCGATATCATCTCACTGCAAATTGAATACAAGCAGATTTCTTCACCTCGGTGTAAGATACTGAGGTGGCCCTACGAAACTCATCTCGTAGCCGAAGTCGATGAATTAATTCTCATCTACTATCCCTGGTATCAATATGTTGCTCGAACCCGCGTCTGACTCACATTTTTTAGGGAGTCTTTATCACTAAATTGGGCTCGAATTGGTGTCTATGTCATTATATTTTAATCATTTATGTTGAATTTAATTTTTGGTTTAATCCTGTTTTCCGTAGATTTCCTTAAGTGAAACTGGAATTTCTTTTATATTGTCTCTTCTTGGCTTTTTCTATTTTACTTCAGATTTGTTGTTATAATAATTTGTTACATTTTGTACCATTTTTAGTCTCTTTGCTCTCTGACCAAACCGGTAAGAACCAGAACTAAACCACCTTTTGCATAACTGAAAAATTGAAATGATTAGATTTATTATATATTTTATTCTAACTTCTTATATTTCAATAAGAGAAGTCATCACACCAACACAAAGCTTCACTTGAAACAACTATATATTTTCAAGAATCAAGAACTATTTTCTTCTGATTTCAAATCGGTAATAAGCTTAGTGCTAAATTCCCAAACCTTTTTGGCCAATTGTGAATCTTTAGCAAGTGATGTTGTTTTAGCAATGTTGCTATCTAAAAAGTATTCACCTGTAACTCCTTCAACTTGAGGATGCAATGCTACATAGCAAGTTGTTGCTGCTCCCTGCAAAGTCGAAAAAATCGATATAATAAATCAACAAATCTAAACCGGTTTAATAGGTTTGTAACTGACTGGATAATCAGTGTTTGAAAATTTGAACTATACTTGTGGAACAGTCTTGATTAGATATTTTGCCAATATACTAATAGCTCCTGCATTAAACCATGAAAAAGAGGATCAGAAAAAACGAAATTATATATCCAACTAGAAAATATGAATCAACTAGAAAATATCAAGTATAAAAGTCGATCAGAATCGAATCCAAACATATTGGTTTAAAATAATTCTATGGAGCTTTTAAATTTATAACATGAACAAAATTTTGATAATATATTTAAATATATTGGAAAATGTTAATATATAACTAAAAATTTAGAAATATTGATTTTTATTTATAAAAAATATTATGTTGACTCTATATTATTTTTAGAGTTAAAAATGTTATTTCATGGGTTTTAAAAATGTGATTTTGTTTAATTTTTTTTTAATTTTTATATTGTAAAAACTAAATAAGTATATGTATTTTGTATTGGATCTACAAAATTGCAGTTTTGTCTCTGCTTCGAATAACATTTGGGATGTGACCATATAATATGTTCAGGTACGAGACCAGGGCCGAATCCTGAAATTTCGGAGGTTGAAACAAAATTAAGGCCAATATTTCATCTATATGTTTTTTTGCCATAATATGTTCAGCAGTCTTATAAAATGTGAGGCTATAAGTCAATGTTCATTTGCCTATACCTAGGACGGATCTATACAAGATCTGAAGGGGGATGAAGTGAATTTGCTGTTAACAAAAAAAGACTTACCAAGAAAATATTTATTGTAGTAACGTCCGATATTTGTCATAATAGCTCCGGGATGAAGTGAATTTGCTGTTATATTGACTCCATCCTCCTGTTTTTATCCATACCAATCAAGAAACATTGATTCTTGATTCTTATTTGTAATTTACCTTGAGTTGCCTCGCAAGTTCGTTGGCGTGCAAAATATTACATAGTTTAGATTGTCCATAGGCTCGTAAACCATAGTAACTGTATGACCAAGTTCGTTGTTCGTTGACTTGTCATTGATCTTATCAAAGCGAACTCCTTCCTTGTATGAAGCTCGATGNCCTTCCTTCTCGTTTGCTTTCGCGTGATGTGTTCTTCATTGTATCTAGCAGAAGTTTTGTTAAGAGAAAATGACCTATAAAATGTAACTAAAATTATTAGAACAACATAAGTTAGGACAAAGCCATGATGATGTTGGTTTGATTATCATATATACTTACCTAAGTGGTTGGTTGCGAATTGCAGCTCGATGTTGTCCTTAGAAAGCGTAAAAGGACATGCCAAAATTCCCGCGTTGTTGCTTTTTAAAAGTGAGACAATTCAAAACATTAATCAACCAATCGATCGAGATTTTGTATTATAGTAGTTTGTGTTAGTTTTGTCTGTCTGTGTTATCAAACCGAACAGAATCTCGATGGCTTACATCAAGATGTTGAGTGGAAGACCAGCAGATTTGTAGTCCAATGCGAATTTTTTGACTGATTCTATTGAGCTAAGATCTAACTCCATGACATCCACTTTAGCCCCAGGAATTTGATTGAGAATATCTTCCTTGACATTATTACCCGAACTAGTGTTCCTCACAGCCATAACCACGTGCACACCACGCAGTGCAAGAACGCGTGCTGTCTCTACTCCTATACCACTTGATGATCCTAAAAATATCAAACACAAAAAGAAAAACTTAAGAACCCAAATAAGGGCAAGATGCTCAATGCATCCTACACCAATTTTGACACCAAGTAAACTGTTAGACATGGACAAACGGGAATTTAGGATTAGAATCTTCAGAAGCGGAAATGGGATGGGAATCTGGAAACAAATATATATATATATATATATATATATGTGTGTGTGTCATTTATATCTCATTTTAGATTTGGGACGGAAAGAGGATGAGATGAGATGGAAGGGAACGGAAATTTCTGAAAATACAGCAAAAAACCAATGAAAAATATTCTACAACACTTAATTAATATTCGTCGACACACAAGTAACCATCACAAAGACTGAAACAATTATTTGTGTTTTAAATAGCATTAAAATTAATTATATATGTTTTAAATAACATCAAAGTCTCGTGTTTCTTTGTATATTTAGCAAAGATGAACTCTTTATCTAAAAAGCACAAAAACAATCATGTTGTAATTGTTACTAATACCTTTTTAGGTTTAAAATATATATACTATAATCTTAGTTGATATATAAACTATAAATATTATAATAATAATAAATTAGTATATTTATGTCATATACATATGTAATTATATAATTTGTATATATGTCCCACACAAAACATCAAGAACTCTCGTTCATGTCCCGTCCCGTTCTTATTTGAAAAGTGAAAGGATATCCCATATAGGAATATATCTTTTATAGGATGAGATTGAGATAGGACGGAACAAGAGATTGAGATAGGACGGAACAAGACAAAACAAGATAAGAATTGTGCCCACCACTATAATAACTATCTGAGGTGGATGGTGATCAAGATTTTAGTTGTACCATTTTAGTTGTACCGCTACAAGTGGCAGAAAAGAGATGACAGAGAGAAAAAAACAAGGTTTATTAGCCGATCCAAACGACCAACCGATTAAAAGCAATTAAATAGAAAATTAAATAGAAGAAGTCTTGCCCCATAAGCCATGCACACACACAACAGAATCAACATTCTTGAGTTAACTTGTAAAAATAGCCAAGTAACGAAGTCGTCCGATATGTGGATGAGCCCAATTTTGTGTAAATTATAAATATAAAAAACTCTTTTAAAAACTATGTTCTAAAGGAAGCAAATGAATGGTCTCAAGCAAATTTAGACTCCGAACCCGAACGGTTTTCCAGTGAAGACGAGAATTGGGTTACAGTCCCTTCTTCCCCCATTTCGATGAGGGTGTGTATTATTGATGGGTCATGGAAGCCCGGAGAACTTATTAGTGGCGTAGGTTGGCACTTCACTTCCCCAACTGGAAATTTGGAATTGATGGGATGTATAGGGATTCGCTCTAGGATCTCACCTCTTCACACAGAACTTCTAGCGCTGTTATGATCGCTTTCATGTCTTAGCCGACTAGGACAAGATTGTCATACGTTTATTACTGATTCTACCAAGTTGATTCAAACCCTTGCTAATCCTTTGGATTAGCCAGTTTTTGCGGCAGATATAGCAGAATTCCAGATACACAAGACTTTGTTCCCGAACTTCAACCTAATTCATCGGCGAAAAATATGGAATACAAGAGCAGATCGGCTCGCCAGATTCGTTAGAGAGACAAAAATCTTATCTTCTTATGTTGGTTCTTTTCCACCTAGTGGGTGTTTTGTAAACCGTACTTTATCTTAATTATATTTTTTTTGTTGGGAAAAAAAAACTATTTTAAAGACGAACTCAAAACTAGACTATCAAAATTACTTTTAAAATAGAACTCAGTTCAACAATATCAACCAATAAACTCTTTATATGGTTCTATTAATCCTAGAATTTCATTGTTCTTGTTCTTAGGTCCTTTTCAATATGATTAAATTGGCGTTGAGCCAACTAAAGACAGAACATGATCTTGGTTATTACATTGAGACATGAATCGGAGAGGACCTAAAATCAAGAAACTAAAGGAAAGTCTACAAATTTAGAAAAACCCAACAAGTCAAAAAGAGAAGATGTGATTGAAGTAAGTAAACCTGTGACAATAGCAGTGAGACCAGTTCCATCAATT
>OVBE01015745.1:0-11298 GCA_900406425.1 Iberis pinnata | reverse complement strand
TTTTAAACTGATCGTGCACTCTGGTCTCTGTGGTTCGATACCCTTTACTGTGTTACTGTGATCTGTTCTCTGCAGCATTATTATGGATTAAATTCTTAGCCTATCAGGCAGCATTGAGAGATCGATTGATCGCCTCTGGATCGATCAAGCACTATTCACACTGAAAAGTCACGATTTTGAAGAATGATCGATCCCTCTCTGGATCGGTCTGGAACTTCTCCTGGAATTTTTCAGATATTGAGATTGATCGATCCCTCAAAGAATGATCGATCTAAATCACGACTAGATCGAGCGATCCCTCAACATATCGATCGATCTCTACACTCGAAGAAGAAAAAAGATTTTCAATCATTTGCACATTTGGTTCTCAAAGCTATCTTTTATTTTATTTTGGTTTTCTTTTTATTAGTACTATATAAGCCTTGTGCTTGTTTTATTTTCATATCATGCTTTATTCTAGTTTAACTGAGGAAGACGAAGATCTTGAACCTCTGTGTTTGGGAGAAGTTTCTATGAATCCTCGTAATATTTCATATCTGTTTTGTTTTATGATTTGATATTGATTTGTGTTTACTTTTCAATGTATGAGTAGTTCCCTAGTTAGGTTTTAGGGTTTTCCAAGGAAATCATGTTTGATTGTTAGGGTTGATCATAAAAGGATCGTAATTGTTAGGTTCTTAGTTTAGACTTGTTCTTAATGCTTGAATGAAATTGGCAGCTTAGTTCATGATATTAGGTTGATAACCACAAAGGGATTTGGTTTAGAAATCTAATATAGTCTAGATGAATAAGTGTCTTTGCTTTTGGGAGTATTGTCACAAAAGCTTATGAACATATCAAATTTTAACTTAATAAATATATGAATTATCTAAATACGGTGGAGGTTTGTCTTTAGTGATTCGAACATAGGGATCTAATACTTCGGGAGGAGCTTAGTCTTATTTTTACTTTTGAGTTGAGAATTATTTTCAAAATAAAAAACATTGCATGATAAAATGACCTTAAACCTAACTACTTGTAGATTCCCTATTGCCCAACGCTTTTATTTTATTGATTTACAACCGTTTAGTTTTAATTATTGTTTTACTCAGTTACAAAAAATATTTTTTTATTGTCTTAACTTGATTCGATTTAAGACTGAAAGTCATGATGTCTGGTCTATATGGGATTCGACCCTATCTAAACTACTATAATTTGTTCTCTGCAGTGTTGTTTCTTAATTAAATTCTAGACCTATCCGCCGCCATAAAATCGTCGCTGGTCTTCTTCATGGTCTCTACTTCTAGGTCATCCCTCCTCATCTATCGGGCCATGTTCCCTGACCCGAACACGTGTCCCTTAAAATTCTTTGCCGTCTGAAAAAACCAAAAGAAAAGTGTTAGAAATACATATAATGAAACATTATAAAATAAACTTATAATAAAACCTACCTCGGTGATGATCATGTACTGCGTGTTGAGCGGGATATCTTCACTATCTGCTGTCTGCTGAGTCACCCTCATCTTGTCAGTAATCCTCTTGGACCTCTCAACCACCTTCTTAGCAAAGGGATCCTAAAGTTGTCATGTCTTCTTGTTGGTAAGAATGTCCTCCAAACGTTTAATGGGGGTCGGCCACCGCCCATTTTTGCGAAACTGTTTAAATGTTAATATATTTAGATCTAGATTCGAATAAAATGTTAAATTAAATATATTGAATGCATATTTATTCCAGTTATGATCCCGAGTGATCGTACTCTTAGCACTCGAGTTTGTAGTCGAGATGCCTCTACTGTCGCGGGTGCTATACCGGTTTTTCCTGTTTGTCAAAGGTAATTGTTCAGTACTAGGTTTATCCCAATACCGAACAAGGTCTGGGAAGAAGACCTCAGACATCTCCTTATCCTTCTTGTTGCGCTTCTTCCACATCATCTTGCATGTGAGGAAGTGGTTACTGTAAACTCGTCATGCCTTCCTCCTATATTCTGTCTGCACCAAACCGGTGATATATGGACACCGGTTGAATCCCTAATATATGATTGAAAATTTTAATTTTGTGGTTAATTTTAACTTTTATAACATTATGTTTACTGTAAAGTGTAACAATCAACGCCCATGATCATCTTCTGGCATGTTAACGAACTTTGGATATGCCTTCTTGAGGATATTGTGCATCATTCTCAAGATACACTTACTCATCCCATTGTTCGGAGGGCCAAACCACATCGTCCCGTCTTCTTGTAGCGGATCCAGAAGTGGCAACCCCTCCCGTCCAGGTTGCACTAATAATACCTCCATCGGCAAATGCACTGAAAGAACCGTAAACAGAGTTTCTGAAATCTGAGTATCCGGCTGAGAAGAAGATGGAATAGGAGGAGGCGCCGAACTCGACCCTCTCGAACCTCGGACACCGCCGACACCCGGCATATAATACAAACCATAATTACTGAAATTATGGTAAGGTTCAATTCACATTAGTATCAATGTTAATAAATTTATTAAAAAAATTTAATAATTAATCAATCTTTTTATTTATAGTTTATAAAATTATAATTAACGTTTTAAATTTAGCTATACAATTGATATAATCATACAATTAATATAACTATACACATGTATAATTAAAATTTAATAAAATTTACATAATCAATATTAAAACAAATATAATTTTCAAAACCACTAAACATCCAAAATCTTAAACATTATAAACAACCCTAAATCATCTAAACATTACTATTTCAATAAATTCTCATCATAAAACCCTAAAAAATCCAAAATCTTAGGCAATAACAAAACCCTAAACGTCAAAATTCATAAAACCTGAATATTATTAGATAAAAAAAAATCTTAAAAACAACCCCAAATCATCTAAGATCATTTAAAAAATCCCAAAACATCTAAAATTATAAATAAAAAACCCTAAAACCTACAAATATTTTAGTATCATCAAAACCAGACAATTAATTCCAACAACCTAAACAACTCAATCAACATATAAACTAACTATCCTAAACCATCTAAACTCCTAAAATCAACAACAATCACAAATTTTCAAAATCCTAAATAATCCATCCAAATTCATCCAACAACCAAAAATCTTCATAAATCTATTGAAAACTTACTAGGATTGGTTGGGTGGAATCCAAAAAAATTGAATTTGAACTTTTTCCAAAAACATTTTGGGAAAAAATGCGGCAAAAAGTAAACTATCCGTGAGTAGCTTGTCAGTAATTACTGATGGCATGCATCAATCCGTTAGTATTCCGTCAGTAATTACTAACGGATTACTCACGACATGCAGATAATCCGTCAGTAATTGGTAAATGGGCTTTAGGGTTTAATTTAGGGTTTGGTTTCGAAAATAAGGTTATAGGGTTACAATTACAGAAAAATGATGACACATTAAGTATCATAATGTATTTGTAATAGAAAATAATTCACAACTCAACTATTTTTGTTTACTAATTTCAAACTATATCGTTAAACATACTACAAGTTCATAATCAGTTTCGATTATAACGATCATATGGAATTAAGTTTCAGATTTTGTTTTAAAAAAACATTCAAAAGGTGGTTATGATGTTTAAGGTGTTTCTAATATTAGTTGAGTTTATAAATATGGTTTGAAAATATAAAAAAATGCATTTAGGATCTAAAACCCTAAATTAAACAAACTAACGGACAATAGACTAAATTATGCCTATCTGTCAATAATCCGTTAGTTTGTTTAATTTAGGTTAATAAGTTTAAATAATTTTAAATAAGTTTATAACTATAATTAAGTTTAAAAAAACTCTTATATATAAATATAGTGTCTATAAGTTTAAATAAGTTTAAAGTTCTAATATATAAATATAGTGCGAGACCCTTGGCTTGCCTCGCCACCTCCGTCCCGACTTTCCCAAAGCCCATCACCGCCAAAGTTTTTCCGACGAGAGATACACCGACATATTTGCTCCTCTCCCATTTTCCTGAAAAATCTCAAACTGCTTCTCTTTCACAGTAATTAACTACATATAGCCGTACGGCGCTGGGCCATATTAGACAAAACCAAACGAAGCCTCTCTTCCTTAATTGGGTTCACCTCTCCGGCGGTAAGTCATCTGTTGGTAGAAGCTTTGAGAATATGTCCAAGAATAGCTGTTATCTCAATAGTTGATTTAAAAAAATGAACTGATCAAATATAAGAAGGAAATACAACAGAGACTACACAATAAATCAGAGATAGGAGCTCCACTGCCAATGATTAGTATGATCGGTGTTAAACAAAGTCACCATGAAAAAAAAGTAAAGTCATATCAACGAGAAAAGGAAGTCACATACAAACAATGAAAAATGTACGCCCGTCATCATAAATTTTTTGAAGATTGAAGTGGAAATGATCTTGTTGTTGCATCGTGAAACGCTCTGTAAACAAAATGTTAAGGAGAAGAAAGTTGCTAGAAATGATGATTATAGAGCCTAGTATTGTTTTCTCTCATGCACCTACACTTAGGTGCTTTTCTTTATTTTTTATTTTATTTTTTACACTGCAAATAACTTCATTAAACTGAATGTAAAGATTCCTTACATAATGAAGAAGCAAGATAAGTAGAAGGTTTATGTAAAACTGTAAAACTAGACAAGCTAATAAATTGTTGTTGAGCTAAGTAATCTACACATTTGTTGTATCTTCTAGGCACCCAATTAAACTTAATTGATTCAAACTTTCTTGACCACCATAACACATCTCTGATCCAATTTGCTAGAGTGAAATTTGCTTGATTTCCAGTGAGTAATTTGTATAAGATTTGATTGTCTCCTTCAAAACACACAGACTTAAAACCTTTTATCCAACCTTGTTGCATAGTGAAGAGTAATGCCTGAAGTTCTGCCTCCAAACTGTTATGAACCACTTTGCCAGCCGCAAAACCACCTCCTGTAAAAGTACCAGTGGCATCACGGCTCACCCAACCAATGGTTGTTGCTATATTGGAACCTTTGAAACCAGCATCATAGTTGAACTTAGTCCAGCCAGGCTCGGGACAAGACCATCTTGTAGTTGGAACAGGGAGTGTTGATGTGAATCCAGCAGAATTTGGTAATGGAGATGCTGATGTGTTTTGTTCATTCCATTCCTCAGCCTCCCTTCCTGCAAATTTAACAATACTTAGCCAAGCATCAAGTTTATTTTGAAATATCAATCTATTCCTAGATTTCCATAAATTCCAGATTAAATGTAAAGGAAAACCAGCAGAATTGTGATTAGAAGGTAAAGGTAGCCATTCAAATAGATGCGACAATTTATCCTCAAGTCGAATATAAGGGTCTAGAAGATCTAAAGATGCTGAATTTATAGAGTTCCAAACAAAACATGTATCAGGGCAGTCAAATAAGAAATGGGATATTGTTTCTAATTGACCACAACGCAAACAATTTCCATCTGAAACTACTCCTCTCCTAACTAGTTCTGAGCCAACAGAGAGTATGTTAGATGCAATTTTCCAAATAAAGTGTTTTATTTTAGGTGGAATATTGTGTTTCCAAATTTGTGACTTGATTGTGAGATTAATATTGTTAGTGTTTAGAGCATTGGAATTGTTAGAAATATTTGATCCTAACCAATAACAAGTCTTAACTGTGTAATCCCCAGTAGAATTATACTGCCAACCTATAGCATCTAAGCACCTATCTCTAGACAATTTAATTGACAAAACCAGAGGAACATCAGCCTCACAAATATAGTTTTTAACCTTTACAATATCCCACAATCCAGTAACTTCATTGATTAAGCTAGAGACTCTATCTATCTGCCCTGAATGAAAATCTTTTTTCCTAGGGGGTCTAGGAGGATGAGTTGGTAACCAGTTATCATACCATACTCGAGTATTATGGCCTGATCCTATTAGTACCTTAAGTCCTTTATTAAGCAAATCTCTGCCAGCTAGAATTGATTTCCAACCATAAGAAGCCTGACCACCTAAACTTGCCTGTAACACACCTGTTTTTGAAAAATATCTGGTTTTTAGAAGTCTGGCTAGTAATGAATTTGGGTGCTTAATCAACCTCCACCATTGCTTAGCCAAAAGAGCCTGATTAAAAAGTTGTATGTCCTTAAACCCTAAACCTCCTTCCTGTTTAGGAATACAGACTTTTTCTCAAGCTAACCAATGCATAGCATTCTGGTTTGTTGAAGATCTCCACCAATATTGAGAGACTACTCTATCTATATCTTCACAAACTGTTTTTGGGAGTTGGAAACAAGACATGGAATAAATAGGCATTGCTGTACTAATTGACTTAAGTAAAATCTCTTTTCCTGCTAGTGGCAAATACTTATTACTCCAGCCTTGAGTTCTCTCCTTAATTTTCTGAACCACATACTTGAATAAATCCACTTTTTTCCTACCAAACTGAGATGGTAATCCTAAATATTTTCCATAACCACCTTCGTTATGAATATTAAGATAATTCCTTATTCTGGTTTTCATGGCTGGACACACTCTTCGACCAAAAGTAATTGCTGATTTCTGCAAATTTATTTTCTGTCCAGAAACAGATTCATACTTAGATAATAGCTCCTTAATTGCTATAGCTGAAGATAAATTGGCTTGGGAGAAGAACATAGAATCATCTGCAAAAAGCAGATGATTGATTGCAGGCCCTTGTGCACTAAGTTTTATACCCTTAATCTTACTCCTAACAGAGGCAGACTTAAAGATATAACTAAGAATTTCAGAACATAATATAAACATATAAGGGGACAAAGGGTCCCCTTGTCTCAAACCTCTATTAGGCTGAAAATTATCCTTTGGTGATCCATTTATAAGAATTGAAAAAGTAACTGACTTCACACAATTCATAATCCAGGTTATCCAAAGAGAATGAAAACCCATATAAGTAAGAACATTTTCCAAAAAAGACCACTCTAACCTGTCATAAGCTTTTGTTATATCAGTTTTTAAAGCCATAAAGGAGCTAGAGACACGATGTCTTACCTTTAAACTATGTAAAAGCTCATGAGCTATGAGAACATTATTTGTGATCATACGACCAGGAACAAAAGCAGATTGCTCCTCTGAGATCAAATGAGTTAAGATTGGCTTTAATCTATTTACTAAAATTTTTGAAATTAGTTTGTAACTAACATTACATAAGGCTATTGGTCTAAAGTCGGAAATTAGTTGATTGGCTTTTCTTTATTTTTATGCAACAATAATATGTCTTTTAGATAATTAAAAGTAGGTAGTTTTAGCGAAAAAATACAATACAAATACAATACAATTAAAAATGAAATTTATCATTTTAGTTTTTACTTTTTAGTGATTTATATGATTATTAGTGTTGGGATATGATCACATCCCTAGCTTTATGCAATCATCTTAATAGGTTTTATCTTATATCCATATGATATTCTGTTGCCTTCTTTGTATGATACAGAGTATCTGTTTAACCGATATAAAAAGAGCAGAGGCTGTCAATGAAATAAATTGAGAAACATTTCATACAACCATTTGTTTATTGACATGGTATCAGAACCCTTCTAGGATTTTCATTCTAATACTCAATTTTTTCTAAATCATGAGCCACATCGAGGATGCTCCTGTTACGAAGACAGTGTCTTGACGAACTATCTCTTCATACTATTTATCTCCAAGCGACAATCCCAGTTGTGTGATTTCTCAGCCCCTACTCAAAGACCACAATAATGATGAATGGTCGGCTAGTATTCGTTTAGCCTTGATGGCTCGCAAAAAGTTTGGTTTCATTGACGGTTCTCTGACTCATCGTGCCATAGATTCTAAAGATTACGAAGACTGGGCATTATGCTCGTCTCCTTGATAAAACTCATCGTGGAACCAGCTTTACGCACCATATTCCACACCGCTGATCTTGCTAAAGACCTGCAGGATCCCATCAAAAAGCATTTTTCAATCAAAAATGGTGCTCAAAACCAGTCGTCTTAATGCAGATCTTGCTATGGCTAGACCAAACGGACGTACAATTGAAGCTTGCTATGGTTCAATGAACCAACTAGTTGTTGGCTACCCTAAATGATTATCGTCGTCAAAAACTTGTCGATGTGGCATTTTCACCTGCAATTTGACTTCTGAATTTGCAGAAGAAAAAGAGAACGATCGGGTATCTTTGCGTGGGTTGGATGAAACCTACACTAAATTACGGTCATCTCTCATCCCTCGATATCCATTTCCTACTCTAGATGAGGTCTACCAAGCTCTAACCCAAGATGAAGATAGCATAGACCCTCTCAGTCTGTTGATAATGGCATTGCTGGTGTTAGCTTTGTCGTCCAAACCGCATCATGCCCTTGTCCAGTCTTCGATAAATCAAAGACCGCCACTTGCAAGAATTGTGACAGAACCTAACACGAGTAACACAAGAGACAGAGGGTGAAAAATAATCTTCTTCATTAACTGGTCAAAGTCAACGTACTCAGTATTTTATACAACCAATTAACAGAGTAACTAACTCTCAACGGTATCTAACTACATTTTTAACCAACTCTAATACTAGCTTAATACACCCCCTCAAGTCTCACTCTGGAGGAGAATGAGAGAGATAGAGACTTGAGATATTGATCTTTGCTCAAAAGATGATGGAATGAAGATGAAATCAATGGTTTGGTGAAGATGTCGACATGTTGGTTCTTCGTGTCCACATGAAAAGTATTGAGAAAGCCAAGCTTCATGTCATTCTCTTCCACATTATTAGCTCAGCCTCTCATGAAACCAACCATGGACTCACTTTCACCTTCACCTTCCACAAGCTTTTTGAATAGAAGAAACATGTTATTGTTGGGACTCATTGATGCAACTTCAACATCGGTGAATATTATGTTCTTCCTCAATGGTGAGAACATCAGTTAAATAAAAATATTCTTGCTCTTTCAATCTTTTTATGCCTTACAATGATATTAGCATCTCTTACTCACATATGGTGTTCACGATTATGTATCTCTTTATTTCTATATACTAAAATCTTAATTTATATCTTTTGGTTTTCAATCACATATACATCTAATGTATGTCGTTGTTTTTTAGTGTTTGGTATTCTTTTGGTTATGGATTTCTTAATTTTAGCAATTACTGATAGTTGTAAAACCAAAATTTTATATGGGGGTCCGGTCTTTATGCAAGTATAATTTGTTGCGATTCGTTATGGTGTGGTATGTAGTTTTTTCATTCTTTTGTCAGTGCATATATGCTACCATATTCTTGGACAAGAATCTTGTCACAAGATGATCTTTCACTTGAATTTTACTAATCCAAAATAATAATTAAAAAAAAAATTTCTCTTTAGAGATGAGATGGATTTAAAACTAGAAAAAATTTGTTATTCATGTTTGTTGTATCTCTTTTGAATGTGTATCGCACCATGTATATGAATTTAAACTTCTCCGGTTTGCTTTGAATATTTCTAAATCTAATTTCAGATTTTATCATAGCAGGTAGAATTATGGAAGATTGAATTTCATCGTTAATGATTTTTCTATTATGTTTGCGTAAATTTTGGTCAAAAATTCTCGATACAGATTTTATATTTATTTTTAAAAAATAATCCAAATTTTTTTCTATTATTTATGGTTTCTCTTTCTTGTGAAGGATTTTGATATTTTTCATTTGCATGCTAGATTTTTTTATTTATATTCACATGCGATTTTGTTATTTTAATTTTTTTATAAGAATGTAAATATTTCATTAACTAAAATGAAAATACATAACTATAAAGTTCCAAAGTTGTTTTTTTGGCCAAAAAAGGCTTACACCTCAAAAAACCCCCAAAAGGAACATATATTTCAAAAAATAAGATAGAAGACCAATCTACCAGAAAGCTCAAAGTCCTATCCCAAACAACTAAAAATAAACAAAACCCAAATTAGAGGCCAAAACGGTTCAAAAGAGGAAAACACTAAAAAGGGATGATGACTTAGAATAAATCCCGCCACCACCTTGCATCGACCATCGGCCGCCGCCTCAGCACTGAGAAGCCAGACGACACTGGAACCATGTTGGGACCTTATGGCGACCCCAAACCAAGAGTCCCGTAAAGAACCAGCATACCAAACTTCCTGCTCCGGAGAAACCAAAAAACTGAACGTAGAAGAAAGGTTCACCGCCAAGTGAAGCACACACCGATCTAGGATCACAAACGTGGCACTCCCAACCGAAATGAGGCTAGGTCAGTGTAAGAATATGAATGAAACTTACCTAGACCACCACATACAGAGCTCCGGCTAGCCAGGAGAGAGAGAGGATGGTGAAACTTGAGGAAAAAATGTATACCGCTTCGCCAATCCGCAAAACCGCCGCCACCGTAATTCCTAGTGGCAGGATGGGGAGGAGAGAAGCCTACTCCATATCGGAAGAGACACGAAGTAGCTGAGGAAGAGAAAAGCTCCACCGGCATTTACTAGAAACTAGATCTGGATGGAAGACCAACCAATAGAAGAGGGCGAAGAATCCGGAAACCACCATGGCCAAAAAGATCTAAGTCTGCCTAGATCGGCTCTTCGGTGACTAAGAGTTTCTGCCACCAAAGCGGAGACAAACCGGGTGAGAGGTAAGGACACAAGGCTACGCCGGTGGCAAACCGGAGACACCATCGGTGTTGCAAAATCACGGTGCACGAGAAATAGTCAGAGGAGACTTACCGGTGAAGATCTCCACTTCTCTCTTCTCGTCTGATGATCCTCTAGAAAGGTCTAGAGAAAGTGCCGAGGAGAGAAAATAAAATTTTTGTTCTAAGATCGTCGTTTTATTTTTTTATTTTAGTTATGTTTATAGGTTGTTAATAGACTCTTATCATTTACCTATAAAAACCTAATAATTTTTTCATTGGATAGGGTAACTAATGTTGAACTTATATGATTTTTAATTCTACTTTTTTATCTTCTTGATTCATTCCACAATATTCAAAAATATTAATACGTAGCGAGATCAAAAAGTCGAAAAACAACGGAGACAAATAAACTGTTTACGTCAATTGTTAACCGAGGTAAGCACAATGTTGGAGTTATAAAGGTGTGTAGTTATTGACTTGCGAATACTTGTGTGTTATACTGTGGTAAACCATAAAAAATGTAAAATCATATCTAATTATGCACAAATATCGAGCAAGTGATGACACGTGTGAGTTCTTCGAACTCGTATATTTAGTTTCAGTTCAAAATTTCTATGAATTACTTTAATTATATGATACTAGAAATTGTACAAGATCAACCTTATTCCCCCACAATCTTTTCTTTCTTTTACAATCCCTTAAAATTAAAATTAAAATTTTAAAAATAATATATATATATATATATATATATATATATATA